>JAECXC010003125.1:0-37788 GCA_018152125.1 Drosophila dunni
TTATAACTTTTTTTTTATTTTTTTCATTTTTAGGCGTTTCTAGTCGTCCTAGACGATTTTAGACCTTATTTTGGAATCACCACATTAAGAGCATTAATCTTGATTTTCTCTGTGAAAACTCAACCGGTTTTTAATTGGAATACCATTTATATTGACTTTACTTCAAAATAATTATGATTTCGACAATTTTAAAATTTTTTTTCTACTTTTTTTTTATTTTTGTCATTTTTAGGCGTTTCTAGTCGTCCTAGACGATTTTAGACCTTATTTTGGAATCACCACATTTAGAGCATTAATCTTGATTTTCTCTGTAAAAACTCAACCATTTTTAATTGAAATACCATTTATATTGACTCTACTTCAAAATAATTATGATTTCGACAATTTAAAAATTTTTTTTCACCCTTTTTTTTTGTTTTTTTCATTTTTAGGCGTTTCTAGGCGTCCTAGACGATTTTAGACCTTAATTTGGAATCACCATATTTAGAGCATTAATCTTGATTTTCCCTTTTAAAAATCTAACTTTTTTTTTTTTTAATTACTTTTTTTTTATAAATTATTTTAAAAAATTTTTATTTTTAAAAATTTTTTTTTTTTTTTTTTTTTTTTTTTTTTTTGCGTTTCATGGCGTTCTAGACGATTTTGGACCTTATTTTGGAATCACCACATTTAGAGCTTTAATCTTGATTTTCTTTGTGAAAACTCAACCGGTTTTTAATTGAAATACCATTTATATTGACTCTACTTCAAAATAATTATGATTTCGACAATTTATAATTTTTTCACCTTTTTTTTATTTTTTTCATTTTTAGGCGTTTCTAGTCGTCCTAGACGATTTTAGACCTTATTTTGGAATCACCACATTTAGAGCATTAATCTTGATTTTCTCTGTGAAAACTCAACCAGTTTTAATTGAAATACCATTCATATTGACTCTACTTCAAAATAATTATGATTTCGACAATTTAAAATTTTTTTTCAACTTTTTTTTATTTTTTTCATTTTTAGGCGTTTCTAGTCGTCCTAGACGATTTTAGACCTTATTTTGGAATCACCACATTTAGAGCATTAATCTTGATTATCTCTGTGAAAACTCAACCGGTTTTTAATTGGAATACCATTTATATTGACTTTACTTCAAAATAATTATGATTTCGACAATTTAAAATTTTTTTTCTACTTTTTTTATTTTTTCATTTTTAGGCGTTTCTAGTCGTCCTAGACGATTTTAGACCTTATTTTAGAATCACCACATTTAGAGCATTAATCTTGATTTCGACAATTTATTATTTTTTTTTTTTTTTTAACTTTTTTTATTTTTTCATTTTTAGGCGTTTCTAGTCGTCCTAGACGATTTTAGACCTTATTTTGGAATCACCACATTAAGAGCATTAGTCTTGATTTTCTCTGTGAAAACTCAACCGGTTTTTAATTGGAATACCATTTATTTTGACTTTACTTCAAAATAATTATGGTTTCGACAATTTAAA
Source organism: Drosophila dunni (assembly GCA_018152125.1). Lineage (NCBI taxonomy): Eukaryota > Metazoa > Arthropoda > Insecta > Diptera > Drosophilidae > Drosophila > Drosophila dunni. The sequence goes on from JAECXC010003125.1 coordinate 1,491, forward strand.
ATTTTTTTTCTACTTTTTTTTATTTTGTCATTTTTAGGCGTTTCTAGTCGTCCTAGACGATTTTAGACATTATTTTGGAATCACCACATTTAGAGCATTAATCTTGATTTTCTCTGTAAAAACTCAACCATTTTTAATTGAAATACCATTTATATTGACTCTACTTCAAAATAATTATGATTTCGACAATTTAAAATTTTTTTCACCTTTTTTTTTGTTTTTTCATTTTTAGGCGTTTCTAAGCGTCCTAGACGATTTTAGACCTTAATTTGGAATCACCATATTTAGAGATTAATCTTGATTTTCTCTTTGAAAACTCAACCGGTTTTTTTTTTGAAAACCATTTATATTTAATTTTTTTTAAAAAAAATAATATTTTAAATTTTTTTTTTTTTTTTTTTATTTTTTTCATTTTTAGGCGTTTCATGGCGTTCTAGACGATTTTGGACCTTATTTTGGAATCACCACATTTAGAGCTTTAATCTTGATTTTCTTTGTGAAAACTCAACCGGTTTTTAATTGAAATACCATTTATATTGACTCTACTTCAAAATAATTATGATTTCGACAATTTAAAATTTTTTTCACCTTTTTTTTTTTATTTTTTCATTTTTAGGCGTTTCTAGGCGTCCTAGACGATTTTGGACCTTCATTTGCAATCACCATATTTAGAGCATTAATCTTGATTTTCTCTGTGAAAACTCAACCGGTTTTTAATTGAAATACCATTTATATTGACTCTACTTCAAAATAATTATGATTTCGACAATTTAAAATTTTTTTCACCTTTTTTTTTTTTTTTTTCATTTTTAGGCGTTTCAAGGCGTCCTAGACGATTTTGGACCTTATTTTGGAATCACCACATTTAGAGCATTAATCTTGATTATCTCTGTGAAAACTCAACCGGTTTTTAATTGGAATACCATTTATATTGACTTTACTTCAAAATAATTATGATTTCGACAATTTAAAATTTTTTTTCTACTTTTTTTATTTTTTCATTTTTAGGCGTTTCTAGTCGTCCTAGACGATTTTAGACCTTATTTTAGAATCACCACATTTAGAGCATTAATCTTGATTTCGACAATTTATTATTTTTTTTTTTTTAACTTTTTTTATTTTTTCATTTTTAGGCGTTTCTAGTCGTCCTAGACGATTTTAGACCTTATTTTGGAATCACCACATTAAGAGCATTAGTCTTGATTTTCTCTGTGAAAACTCAACCGGTTTTTAATTGGAATACCATTTATTTTGACTTTACTTCAAAATAATTATGGTTTCGACAATTTTAAATTTTTTTTCTACTTTTTTTATTTTGTCATTTTTAGGCGTTTCTAGTCGTCCTAGACGATTTTAGACATTATTTTGGAATCACCACATTTAGAGCATTAATCTTGATTTTCTCTGTAAAAACTCAACCATTTTTAATTGAAATACCATTTATATTGACTCTACTTCAAAATAATTATGATTTCGACAATTTAAAATTTTTTTTCACCTTTTTTTTTTGTTTTTTCATTTTTAGGCGTTTCTAAGCGTCCTAGACGATTTTAGACCTTAATTTGGAATCACCATATTTAGAGCATTAATCTTGATTTTCTCTGTGAAAACTCAACCGGTTTTTAATTGGAATACCATTTATATTGACTCTACTTTAAAATAATTATGATTTCGACAATTTATATTTTTTTTCAACTTTTTTTTTATTTTTTCATTTTTAGGCGTTTCATGGCGTTCTAGACGATTTTGGACCTTATTTTGGAATCACCACATTTAGAGCTTTAATCTTGATTTTCTTTGTGAAAACTCAACCGGTTTTTAATTGAAATACCATTTATATTGACTCTACTTCAAAATAATTATGATTTCGACAATTTAAAATTTTTTTTCACCTTTTTTTTTATTTTTTCATTTTTAGGCGTTTCTAGGCGTCCTAGACGATTTTGGACCTTCATTTGCAATCACCATATTTAGAGCATTAATCTTGATTTTCTCTGTGAAAACTCAACCGGTTTTTAATTGAAATACCATTTATATTGACTCTACTTCAAAATAATTATGATTTCGACACTTTAAAAAATTTTTTTCACCTTTTTTTTTTTTTTTTTCATTTTTAGGCGTTTCAAGGCGTCCTAGACGATTTTGGACCTTATTTTGGAATCACCACATTTAGAGCATTAATCTTGATTTTCTTTGTGAAAACTCAACCGGTGTTTAATTGGAATACCATTTATATTGACTCTACTTCAAAATATTTATGATTTGGACAATTTATAATTTTTTTTCAACTTATTTTATTTTTTTCATTTTTAGGCGTTTCTAGTCGTCCTAGACGATTTTAAACCTTATTTTGGAATCACCACATTTAGAGCATTAATCTTGATTTCGACAATTTAAAATTTTTTTTTCAACTTTTTTTTATTTTTTCATTTTTAGGCGTTTCTAGTCGTCCTAGACGATTTTAGACCTTATTTTGGAATCACCACATTTAGAGCATTAATCTTGATTTTCTCTGTGAAAACTCAACCGGTTTTTAATTGGAATACCATTTATATTGACTCTACTTCAAAATAATTATGATTTGGACAATTTAAAATTTTTTTTCTACTTTTTTTTATTTTGTCATTTTTAGGCGTTTCTAGTCGTCCTAGACGATTTTAGACCTTATTTTGGAATCACCACATTTAGAGCATTAATCTTGATTATCTCTGTGAAAACTCAACCGGTTTTTAATTGGAATACCATTTATATTGACTTTACTTCAAAATAATTATGATTCCGACAATTTAAATTTTTTTTCTACTTTTTTTTTATTTTTTCATTTTTAGGCGTTTCTAGTCGTCCTAGACGATTTTAGACCTTATTTTGGAATCACCACATTTAGAGCATTAATCTTGATTTCGGACAATTTTATTAATTTTTGATTTTTTTTTTTAACTTTTTTTTATTTTTTCATTTTTAGGCGTTTCTAGTCGTCCTAGACGATTTTAGACCTTATTTTGGAATCACCACATTAAGAGCATTAGTCTTGATTTTCTCTGTGAAAACTCAACCGGTTTTTAATTGGAATACCATTTATTTTGACTTTACTTCAAAATAATTATGGTTTCGACAATTTAAAATTTTTTTTCTACTTTTTTTTATTTTGTCATTTTTAGGCGTTTCTAGTCGTCCTAGACGATTTTAGACATTATTTTGGAATCACCACATTTAGAGCATTCATCTTGATTTTCTCTGTAAAAACTCAACCATTTTTAATTGAAATACCATTTATATTGACCCTACTTCAAAATAATTATGATTTCGACAATTTAAAATTTTTTTCACCTTTTTTTTTGTTTTTTCATTTTTAGGCGTTTCTAAGCGTCCTAGACGATTTTAGACCTTAATTTGGAATCACCATATTTAGAGCATTAATCTTGATTTTCTCTGTGAAAACTCAACCGGTTTTTAATTGGAATACCATTTATATTGACTCTACTTCAAAATAATTATGATTTCGACAATTTATATTTTTTTTCAACTTTTTTTTTATTTTTTCATTTTTAGGCGTTTCTAGGCGTCCTAGACGATTTTGGACCTTATTTTGGAATCACCACATTTAGAGCTTTAATCTTGATTTTCTTTGTGAAAACTCAACCGGTTTTTAATTGAAATACCATTTATATTGACTCTACTTCAAAATAATTATGATTTCGACAATTTAAAATTTTTTTTCACCTTTTTTTTTTTTTTTTCATTTTTAGGCGTTTCTAGTCGTCCTAGACGATTTTAGACCTTATTTTGGAATCACCACATTTAGAGCATTAATCTTGATTTTCTCTGTGAAAACTCAACCGGTTTTTAATTGAAATACCATTTATATTGACTTTACTTCAAAATAATTATGATTTCGACAATTTAAAATTTTTTTTTTTTACAATTTTTTTTTTTTTTTTTTTTTTTTTATTTTTGTCATTTTTAGGCGTTTCTAGTCGTCCTAGACGATTTTAGACCTTATTTTGGAATCACCACATTTAGAGCATTAATCTTGATTTTCTCTGTAAAAACTCAACCGATTTTTAATTGAAATACCATTTATATTGACTCTACTTCAAAATAATTATGATTTCGACAATTTAAAATTTTTTTTTTTTTTTTTTTTTTTTTCATTTTTAGGCGTTTCTAGGCGTCCTAGACGATTTTAGACCTTAATTTGGAATCACCATATTTAGAGCATTAATCTTGATTTTCTCTGTGAAAACTCAACCGGTTTTTAATTGGAATACCATTTATATTGACTCTACTTTAAAATAATTATGATTTCGACAATTTATATTTTTTTTTCAACTTTTTTTTATTTTTTTCATTTTTAGGCGTTTCATGGCGTTCTAGACGATTTTGGACCTTATTTTGGAATCACCACATTTAGAGCTTTAATCTTGATTTTCTTTGTGAAAACTCAACCGGTTTTTAATTGAAATACCATTTATATTGACTCTACTTCAAAATAATTATGATTTCGACAATTTAAAATTTTTTTCACCTTTTTTTTTTATTTTTTCATTTTTAGGCGTTTCTAGGCGTCCTAGACGATTTTGGACCTTCATTTGCAATCACCATATTTAGAGCATTAATCTTGATTTTCTCTGTGAAAACTCAACCGGTTTTTAATTGAAATACCATTTATATTGACTCTACTTCAAAATAATTATGATTTCGACACTTTAAAATTTTTTTTCACCTTTTTTTATTTTTTTTCATTTTTAGGCGTTTCAAGGCGTCCTAGACGATTTTGGACCTTATTTTGGAATCACCACATTTAGAGCATTAATCTTGATTATCTCTGTGAAAACTCAACCGGTTTTTAATTGGAATACCATTTATATTGACTTTACTTCAAAATAATTATGATTTCGACAATTTAAAATTTTTTTTCTACTTTTTTTTTTTTTTCATTTTTAGGCGTTTCTAGTCGTCCTAGACGATTTTAGACCTTATTTTGGAATCACCACATTTAGAGCATTAATCTTGATTTCGACAATTTATTATTTTTTTTTTTTTAACTTTTTTTATTTTTTCATTTTTAGGCGTTTCTAGTCGTCCTAGACGATTTTAGACCTTATTTTGGAATCACCACATTAAGAGCATTAGTCTTGATTTTCTCTGTGAAAACTCAACCGGTTTTTAATTGGAATACCATTTATTTTGACTTTACTTCAAAATAATTATGGTTTCGACAATTTTAAATTTTTTTTCTACTTTTTTTATTTTGTCATTTTTAGGCGTTTCTAGTCGTCCTAGACGATTTTAGACATTATTTTGGAATCACCACATTTAGAGCATTAATCTTGATTTTCTCTGTAAAAACTCAACCATTTTTAATTGAAATACCATTTATATTGACTCTACTTCAAAATAATTATGATTTCGACAATTTAAAATTTTTTTCACCTTTTTTTTTGTTTTTTCATTTTTAGGCGTTTCTAAGCGTCCTAGACGATTTTAGACCTTAATTTGGAATCACCATATTTAGAGCATTAATCTTGATTTTCTCTGTGAAAACTCAACCGGTTTTTAATTGGAATACCATTTATATTGACTCTACTTTAAAATAATTATGATTTCGACAATTTATATTTTTTTTCAACTTTTTTTTTATTTTTTCATTTTTAGGCGTTTCATGGCGTTCTAGACGATTTTGGACCTTATTTTGGAATCACCACATTTAGAGCTTTAATCTTGATTTTCTTTGTGAAAACTCAACCGGTTTTTAATTGAAATACCATTTATATTGACTCTACTTCAAAATAATTATGATTTCGACAATTTAAAATTTTTTTCTTTTTTTTTTTTTTTTCATTTTTAGGCGTTTCTAGGCGTCCTAGACGATTTTGGACCTTCATTTGCAATCACCATATTTAGAGCATTAATCTTGATTTTCTCTGTGAAAACTCAACCGGTTTTTAATTGAAATACCATTTATATTGACTCTACTTCAAAATAATTATGATTTCGACACTTTAAAATTTTTTTTCACCTTTTTTTTTTTTTTTTTCATTTTTAGGCGTTTCAAGGCGTCCTAGACGATTTTGGACCTTATTTTGGAATCACCACATTTAGAGCATTAATCTTGATTTTCTCTGTGAAAACTCAACCGGTGTTTAATTGGAATACCATTTATATTGACTCTACTTCAAAATATTTATGATTTGGACAATTTATAATTTTTTTCAACTTATTTTATTTTTTCATTTTTAGGCGTTTCTATTCGTCCTAGACGATTTTAAACCTTATTTTGGAATCACCACATTTAGAGCATTAATCTTGATTTCGACAATTTAAAATTTTTTTTCAACTTTTTTTATTTTTTCATTTTTAGGCGTTTCTAGTCGCCCTAGACGATTTTAGACCTTATTTTGGAATCACCACATTTAGAGCATTAATCTTGATTTTCTCTGTGAAAACTCAACCGGTTTTTAATTGGAATACCATTTATATTGACTCTACTTCAAAATAATTATGATTTGGACAATTTAAAATTTTTTTTCTACTTTTTTTTATTTTGTCATTTTTAGGCGTTTCTAGTCGTCCTAGACGATTTTAGACCTTATTTTGGAATCCCATTTAGAGCATTAATCTTGATTTCGACAATTTAAAATTTTTTTTCAACTTTTTTTTTTTTCATTTTTAGGCGTTTCTAGTCGTCCTAGACGATTTTAGACCTTATTTTGGAATCACCACATTTAGAGCATTAATCTTGATTTTCTCTGTGAAAACTCAACCATTTTTAATTGAAATACCATTTATATTGACTCTACTTCAAAATAATTACGATTTCGACAATTTAAAATTTTTTTCACCTTTTTTTTTGTTTTTTCATTTTTTGGCGTTTCTAGTCGTCCTAGACGATTTTAGACCTTATTTTGGAATCACCATATTTAGAGCATTAATCTTGATTTCGACAATTTAAAATTTTTTTTTCAACTTTTTTTATTTTTTCATTTTTAGGCGTTTCTAGTCGTCCTAGACGATTTTAGACCTTATTTTGGAATCTCCACATTTAGAGCATTAATCTTGATTTTCTCTGTGAAAACTCAACCGATTTTTAATTGAAATACCATTTATATTGACTCTACTTCAATTATGATTTCGACAATTTAAAATTTTTTTCACTTTTTTTTTTGTTTTTTCATTTTTAGGCGTTTTTATGCGTCCCCATATTTAGAGCATTAATCTTGATTTTCTCTGTGAAAACTCAACCGGTTTTTAATTGAAATACCATTTATATTGACTCTACTTCAAAATAATTATGATTTCGACAATTTAAAATTTTTTTTCAACTTTTTTTATTATTTCATTTTTTGGCGTTTCAAGGCGTCCTAGACGATTTTGGACTTTATTTTGAAATCACCACATTTAGAGCCTTAATCTTGATTTCGACAATTTAAAATTTTTTTTTCAACTTTTTTTATTTTTTCATTTTTAGGCGTTTCTAGTCGTCCTAGACGATTTTAGACCTTATTTTGGAATCACCACGTTTAGAGCATTAATCTTGATTTTCTCTGTGAAAACTCAACCGGTTTTTAATTTGAATGCCATTTATATTGACTTTACCTCAAAATAATTATGATTTCGACAATTTAAAATTTTTTTTCAACTTTTTTTATTATTTCATTTTTAGGCGTTTCTAGTCGTCCTAGACGATTTTACACCTTATTTTGGAATCACCACATTTAGAGCATTAATCTTGATTTTCTCTGTGAAAACTCACCCGATTTTTAATTGAAATACCATTTATATTGACTTAACTTAAAAATAATTATGATTTCGACAATTTAAAATTTTTTTTCTCCTTTTTTTATTTTGTCATTTTTAGGCGTTTCTAGTCGTCCTAGACGATTTTAGACCTTATTTTGGAATCACCACACTTAGAGCATTAATCTTGATTTTCTCTGTGAAAACTCAACCGATTTTTAATTGAAATACCATTTATATTGACTCTACTTCAAAATAATAATGATTTCGACAATTTAAAATTTTTTTTCAACTTTTTTTATTTTTTCATTTTTAGGCGTTTCTATTCGTCCCAGACGATTTTAGACCTTATTTTTGAATCACCACATTAAGAGCATTAATCTTGATTATCTCTGTGAAAACTCAACCGGTTTTTAATTGGAATACCATTTATTTTGACTTTACTTCAAAATAATTATGATTTCGACAATTTAAAATTTTTTTCACCTTTTTTTTTTCATTTTAAGGCGTTTCTAGGCGTCCTAGACGATTTTGGACCTTATTTTGGAATCACCACATTTAGAGCATTAATCTTGATTTCGACAATTTAAAATTTTTTTTTTAACTTTTTTTATTTTTTCATTTTTAGGCGTTTCTAGTCGTCCTAGACGATTTTAGACCTTATTTTGGAATCACCACATTTAGAGCATTAATCTTGATTTTCTCTGTGAAAACTCAACCGGTTTTTAATTGGAATACCATTTATATTGACTCTACTTCAAAATAATTATGATTTGGACAATTTATAATTTTTTTTCAACTTTTTTTATTTTTTCATTTTTAGGCGTTTCTAGTCGTCCTAGACGATTTTAGACCTTATTTTGGAATCACCACATTTAGAGCATTAATCTTGATTTCGACAATTTAAAATTTTTTTCAACTTTTTTTATTTTTTCATTTTTAGGCGTTTCTAGTCGTCCTAGACGATTTTAGACCTTATTTTGGAATCACCACATTTAGAGCATTAATCTTGATTTTTCTGTGAAACTCAACCGGTTTTTAATTGGAATACCATTACATTGACTCTACTTCAAAATAATTATGATTTGACAATTTAATTTTTTCACTTTTTTTTTTTTCATTTTTGGCGTTTCTATCTTAGACAATTTCAGACCTTATTTTGGAATCACCACATTTAGAGCATTAATCTTGATTTTCTCTGTGAAAACTCAACCATTTTTAATTGAAATACCATTTATATTGACTCGACTTCAAAATAATTATGATTTCGACAATTTAAAATTTTTTTTCACTTTTTTTTTGTTTTTTCATTTTTAGGCGTTTCTAGGCGTCCTAGACAATTTTGGACCTTAATTTGGAATCACCATGTTTAGAGCATTAATCTTGATTTCGACAATTTAAAATTTTTTTCAACTTTTTTTTTTTTTTTTCATTTTTAGGCGTTTCTAGGCGTCCTAGACGATTTTGGACCTTTAATTGGAATCACCATATTTAGAGCATTAATCTTGATTTTCTCTGTGAAAATTCAACCGGTTTTTAATTGAAATACCATTTATATTGACTCTACTTCAAAATAATTATGATTTCGACAATTTAAAATTTTTTTTCAACTTTTTTTATTATTTCATTTGAAGACGTTTCAAGGCGTCCTAGACGATTTTGGACCTTATTTTGGAATCACCACATTTAGAGCATTAATCTTGATTTCGACAATTTAAAATTTTTTTTCAACTTTTTTTATTTTTTCATTTTTAGGCCTTTCTAGTCGTCCTAGACGATTTTAGACCTTATTTTGGAATCACCACATTTAGAGCATTAATCTTGATTTTCTTTGTAAAAACTGAACCGGTTTTTAATTGGAATACCATTTATATTGACTCTACTTCAAAATAATTATGATTTCGACAATTTAAAATTTTTTTTCAACTTTTTTTATTTTTTCATTTTTAGGCGTTTCTAGTCGTCCTAGACGATTTTAGACCTTATTTTGGAATCACCACATTAAGAGCATTAATCTTGATTATCTCTGTGAAAACTCAACCGGTTTTTAATTGGAATACCATTTATATTGACTTTACCTCAAAATAATTATGATTTCGACAATTTAAAATTTTTTTTCTACTTATTTTTTTTTGTCATTTTTAGGCGTTTCTAGTCGTCCTAGACGATTTTTGACCTTATTTTGGAATCTCAACATAAAGAGCATTAATCTTGATTTTCTCTATGTAACTCAACCATTTTTAATTGAAATACCATTTATATTGACTCTACTTCAAAATAATTATGATTTCGACAATTTAAAAATTTTTTCACCTTTTTTTTTTTTTTTCATTTTTAGGGGTTTCAAGGCGTCCTAGACGATTTTGGACCTTGTTTTGGAATCACCACATTTAGAGCTATAATCTTGATTTTCTTTGTAAAAACTCAACCGGTTTTTAATTGGAATACCATTTATATTGACTTTACCTCAAAATAATTATGATTTCGACAATTTATAATTTTTTTTCAACTTTTTTTATTTTGTCATTTTTAGGCGTTTCTAGTCGTCCTAGACGATTTTAGACCTTATTTAAGAATCACCACATTTAGAGCATTAATCTTGATTTCGACAATTTAAAATTTTTTTTCAATTTTTTTCATTTTTTCATTTTTCGGCGTTTCTAGGCGTCCTAAACGATTTTGGACCTTTTAATTGGAATCACCATATTTAGAGCATTAATCTTGATTTTCTCTGTGAAAATTCAACCGGTTTTTAATTGAAATACCATTTATATTGACTCTACTTCAAAATAATTATGATTTCGACAATTTAAATTTTTTTTTTACCTTTTTTTTTTTTTTTCATTTTTAGGCGTTTCAAGGCGTCCTAGACGATTTTGGACCTTATTTTGGAATCACCACATTTAGAGCATTAATCTTAATTTTCCCTGTGAAAACTCAACCGGTTTTTAATTGAAATACCATTTATATTGACTCTACTTCAAAATAATTATGATTTCGACAATTTATAATTTTTTTTCAACTTGTTTTATTATTTCATTTGAAGACGTTTCAAGGCGTCCTAGACGATTTTGGACCTTATTTTGGAATCACCACATTTAGAGCATTAATCTTGATTTCGACAATTTAAAATTTTTTTTCAATTTTTTTTTATTTTTTCATTTTTAGGCCTTTCTAGTCGTCCTAGACGATTTTAGACCTTATTTTGGAATCACCACATTTAGAGCATTAATCTTGATTTTCTTTGTAAAAACTGAACCGGTTTTTAATTGGAATACCATTTATATTGACTCTACTTCAAAATAATTATGATTTCGACAATTTATAATTTTTTTTCAACTTTTTTTATTTTTTCATTTTTAGGCGTTTCTAGTCGTCCTAGACGATTTTAGACCTTATTTTGGAATCACCACATTAAGAGCATTAATCTTGATTATCTCTGTGAAAACTCAACCGGTTTTTAATTGGAATACCATTTATATTGACTTTACCTCAAAATAATTATGATTTCGACAATTTAAAATTTTTTTTTCTACTTATTTTATTTTGTCATTTTTAGGCGTTTCTAGTCGTCCTAGACGATTTTTGACCTTATTTTGGAATCTCAACATAAAGAGCATTAATCTTGATTTTCTCTATGTAACTCAACCATTTTTAATTGAAATACCATTTATATTGACTCTACTTCAAAATAATTATGATTTCGACAATTTAAAATTTTTTTCACCTTTTTTTTTGTTTTTTCATTTTTAGGGGTTTCAAGGCGTCCTAGACGATTTTGGACCTTGTTTTGGAATCACCACATTTAGAGCTATAATCTTGATTTTCTTTGTAAAAACTCAACCGGTTTTTAATTGGAATACCATTTATATTGACTTTACCTCAAAATAATTATGATTTCGACAATTTATAATTTTTTTCAACTTTTTTTATTTTGTCATTTTTAGGCGTTTCTAGTCGTCCTAGACGATTTTAGACCTTATTTAAGAATCACCACATTTAGAGCATTAATCTTGATTTCGACAATTTAAAATTTTTTTCAACTTTTTTCATTTTTTCATTTTTCGGCGTTTCTAGGCGTCCTAAACGATTTTGGACCTTTAATTGGAATCACCATATTTAGAGCATTAATCTTGATTTTCTCTGTGAAAACTCAACCGGTTTTTAATTGAAATACCATTTATATTGACTCTACTTCAAAATAATTATGATTTCGACAATTTAAAATTTTTTTTACCTTTTTTTGTTTTTTCATTTTTAGGCGTTTCTAGTCGTCCTAGACGATTTTGGACCTTGTTTTGGAATCACCACATAAAGAGCATTAATCTTGATTTTCTCTGTGAAAACTCAACCGGTTTTTAATTGGAATACCATTTATATTGACTTTACCTCAAAATAATTATGATTTGGACAATTTATAATTTTTTTCAACTTGTTTTATTTTGTCATTTTTAGGCGTTTCTAGTCGTCCTAGACGATTTTAGACCTTATTTAAGAATCACCACATTTAGAGCATTAATCTTGATTTCGACAATTAAAAATTTGTTTCCAACTTTTTTTATTTTTTCATTTTTAGGCGTTTCTAGTCGTCCTAGACGATTTTAGACCTTATTTTGGAATCACCACATTAAGAGCATTAATCTTGATTATCTCTGTGAAAACTCAACCGGTTTTTAATTGGAATACCATTTATATTGACTTTACCTCAAAATAATTATGATTTCGACAATTTAAAATTTTTTTTCTACTTATTTTATTTTGTCATTTTTAGGCGTTTCTAGTCGTCCTAGACGATTTTAGACCTTATTTTGGAATCACCACATTAAGAGCATTAATCTTGATTATCTCTGTGAAAACTCAACCGGTTTTTAATTGGAATACCATTTATATTGACTTTACCTCAAAATAATTATGATTTCGACAATTTAAAATTTTTTTTCTACTTATTTTATTTTGTCATTTTTAGGCGTTTCTAGTCGTCCTAGACGATTTTAGACCTTATTTTGGAATCTCCACATTAAGAGCATTAATCTTGATTTTCTCTATGAAAACTCAACCATTTTTAATTGAAATACCATTTATATTGACTCTACTTCAAAATAATTATGATTTCGACAATTTAAAAATTTTTTTCACCTTTTTTTTTTGTTTTTTCATTTTCATTTTTAGGCGTTTCTAGTAGTCCTAGACGATTTTAGACCTTATTTTGGAATCACCACATTTAGAGCATTAATCTTGATTTCGACAATTTAAAATTTTTTTTCAACTTTTTTTATTTTTTCATTTTTAGGCGTTTCTTAATTTTAATTAATCTTGATTATCTCTGTGAAAACTCAACCGGTTTTTAATTGGAATACCATTTATATTGACTCTACTTCAAAATAATTATGATTTCGACAATTTAAATTTTTTTACAACTTTTTTTATTTTTTCATTTTTAGGCGTTTCTAGTCGTCCTAGACGATTTTGGACCTTATTTTGGAATCACCACATTAAGAGCATTAGTCTTGATTTTTTCTGTGAAAACTCAACCGGTTTTTAATTGGAATACCATTTATATTGACTCTACTTCAAAATAATTATGATTTGGACAATTTATAATTTTTTTTCAACTTTTTTTATTTTTTCATTTTTAGGCGTTTCTTAATTTTAATTAATCTTGATTATCTCTGTGAAAACTCAACCGGTTTTTAATTGGAATACCATTTATATTGACTTTACCTCAAAATAATTATGATTTCGACAATTTAAAATTTTTTTTCAACTTTTTTTATTTTTTCATTTTTAGGCGTTTCTAGTCGTCCTAGACGATTTTAGACCTTATTTTGGAATCACCACATTAAGAGCATTAATCTTGATTATCTCTGTGAAAACTCAACCGGTTTTTAATTGGAATACCATTTATATTGACTTTACCTCAAAATAATTATGATTTCGACAATTTAAAATTTTTTTTCAACCTTTTTTTATTTTTTCATTTTTAGGCGTTTCTAGTCGTCCTAGACGATTTTAGACCTTATTTTGGAATCACCACATTAAGAGCATTAATCTTGATTTTCTCTGTGAAAACTCAACCGATTTTTAATTGAAATACCATTTATATTGACTCTACTTCAAAATAATTATGATTTCGACAATTTAAAATTTTTTTTCACCTTTTTTTTTTGTTTTTTCATTTTTATTTTTAGGCGTTTCTAGTCGTCCTAGACGATTTTAGACCTTATTTTGGAATCACCACATTTAGAGCATTAATCTTGATTTTCTCTGTGAAAACTCAACCGATTTTTAATTGGAATACCATTTATATTGACTCTACTTCAAAATAATTATGATTTGGACAATTTATAAATTTTTTTCACCTTTTTTTATTTTTTCATTTTTAGGGTTTTAGGCGTCCTAGACGTTTTGGACCTTTTTTGGAATCACCACATTTAGAGCATTAATCTTGATTTTCTCTGTGAAAACTCAACCGGTTTTTAATTGGAATACCATTTATATTGACTCTACTCTCAAAATAATTATGATTTCGACAATTTAAAATTTTTTTCAACTTTTTTATTTTTTCATTTTTAGGCGTTTCTAGTCGTCCTAGACGATTTTAGACCTTATTTTGGAATCACCACATTAAGAGCATTAATCTTGATTTTTTCTGTGAAAACTCAACCGGTTTTTAATTGGAATACCATTTATATTGACTCTACTTCAAAATAATTATGATTTGGACAATTTATAATTTTTTTTCAACTTTTTTATTTTTTCATTTTTAGGCGTTTCTTAATTTTAGAATTAATCTTGATTATCTCTGTGAAAACTCAACCGGTTTTTAATTGGAATACCATTTATATTGACTTTACCTCAAAATAATTATGATTTCGACAATTTAAAATTTTTTTCAACTTTTTTTATTTTTTCATTTTTAGGCGTTTCTAGTCGTCCTAGACGATTTTAGACCTTATTTTGGAATCACCACATTTAGAGCATTAATCTTGATTTTCTCTGTGAAAACTCAACCGGTTTTTATTTGAAATACCATTTATATTGACTCTACTTCAAAATAATTATGATTTCGACAATTTAAAATTTTTTTCACCTTTTTTTTGTTTTTTCATTTTTAGGCGTTTCTAGGCGTCCTAGACGATTTTGGACCTTATTTTGGAATCACCACATTAAGAGCATTAATCTTGATTTTCTCTGTGAAAACTCAACCAGTTTTTAATTGGAATACCATTTATATTGACTCTACTTCAAAATAATTATGATTTCGACAATTTAAAATTTTTTTTCAACTTTTTTTTATTTTTTCATTTTTAGGCGTTTCTAGTCGTCCTAGACGATTTTAGACCTTATTTTGGAATCACCACATTTAGAGCATTAATCTTGATTTTCTCTGTGAAAACTCAACCGGTTTTTAATTGAAATACCATTTATATTGACTCTACTTCAAAATAATTATGATTTCGACAATTTAAAATTTTTTTCACCTTTTTTTTTTGTTTTTTCATTTTTAGGCGTTTCTAGGCGTCCTAGACGATTTTAGACCTTATTTTGGAATCACCACATTTAGAGCTATAATCTTGATTTTCTTTGTAAAAACTCAACCGGTTTTTAATTGAAATACCATTTATATTGACTCTACTTCAAAATAATTATGATTTCGACAATTTAAAATTTTTTTTCAACTTTTTTTTATTTTTTCATTTTTAGACGTTTCTAGTCGTCCTAGACGATTTTAGACCTTATTTTGGAATCACCACATTTAGAGCATTAATCTTGATTTTCTCTGTGAAAACTCAACCGTTTTTAATTGGAATACCATTTATATTGACTCTACTTCAAAATAATTATGATTTGGACAATTTAAAATTTTTTTTCAACTTTTTTTATTTTTTCATTTTTAGGCGTTTCTAGTCGTCCTAGACGATTTTAGACCTTATTTTGGAATCACCACATTTAGAGCATTAATCTTGATTTTCTCTGTGAAAACTCAACCGGTTTTTAATTGAAATACCATTTATATTGACTCTACTTCAAAATAATTATGATTTCGACAATTTAAAAATTTTTTTTCACCTTTTTTTTTTTTTTCATTTTTAGGCGTTTCTAGTCGTCCTAGACGATTTTGGACCTTATTTTGGAATCACCACATAAAGAGCATTAATCTTGATTTTCTCTGTGAAAACTCAACCGGTTTTTAATTGGAATACCATTTATATTGACTCTACTTCAAAATAATTATGATTTGGACAATTTATAATTTTTTTTTCAACTTTTTTTATTTTTTCATTTTTAGGCGTTTCTAGTCGTCCTAGACGATTTTGGACCTTATTTTGGAATCACCACATTTAGAGCATTAATCTTGATTTTCTCCGTGAAAACTCAACCGATTTTTAATTGGAATACCATTTATATTGATTACTCTACTTCAAAATAATTATGATTTCGACAATTTAAAATTTTTTTTAACTTTTTTTATTTTTTCATTTTTAGGCGTTTCTAGTCGTCCTAGACGATTTTAGACCTTATTTTGGAATCACCACATTTAGAGCATTAATCTTGATTTTCTCTGTGAAAACTCAACCGGTTTTTAATTGAAATACCATTTATATTGACTCTACTTCAAAATAATTATGATTTGGACAATTTATAATTTTTTTTTTAACTTATTTTATTTTTTCATTTTTAGGCGTTTCTAGTCGTCCTAGACGATTTTAGACCTCATTTTGGAATCACCACATATAGAGCATTAATCTTGATTTCTTGAAACAATTTAAATTTATTTTTTTCAACTTTTTTTATTTTTTTTTCATTTTTAGGCGTTTCTAGTCGTCCTAGACGATTTTGGACCTTATTTTGGAATCACCACATTTAGAGCATTAATCTTGATTTTCTCTGTGAAAACTCAACCGATTTTTAATTGAAATACCATTTATATTGACTCTACTTCAAAATAATTATGATTTGGACAATTTATAAATTTTTTTTTAACTTTTTTATTTTTTCATTTTTAGGCGTTTCTAGTCGTCCTAGACGATTTTAGACCTCATTTTGGAATCACCACATATAGAGCATTAATCTTGATTTCAAAAATTTAAAATTTTTTTTCAACTTTTTTTATTTTTTTCATTTTTAGGCGTTTCTAGTCGTCCTAGACGATTTTAGACCTTATTTTGGAATCACCACATTTAGAGCATTAATCTTGATTTTCTCTGTGAAAACTCAACCGGTTTTTAATTGAAATACCATTTATATTGACTCTACTTCATAATAATTATGATTTCGACAATTTAAAAATTTTTTTTCAACTTTTTTTATTTTTTCATTTTTAGGCGTTTCTAGTCGTCCTAGACGATTTTAGACCTTATTTTGGAATCACCACATTTAGAGCATTAATCTTGATTTCGACAATTTAAAAATTTTTTTTCAACTTTTTTTATTTTTTTATTTTTTCATTTTTAGGCGTTTTTAGTCGTCCTAGACGATTTTAGACCTTATTTTGGAATCACCACATTAAGAGCATTAATCTTGATTTTCTCTGTGAAAACTCAACCGGTTTTTAATTGGAATACCATTTATATTGACTCTACTTCAAAATAATTATGATTTGGACAATTTATAATTTTTTTCCAACTTTTTTTATTTTTTCATTTTTAGGCGTTTCTAGTCGTCCTAGACGATTTTAGACCTTATTTTGCAATCACCACATTTAGAGCATTAATCTTGTTTTTTTCTGTGAAAACTTAACCGGTTTTTAATTGGAATACCATTTATATTGACTCTACTTCAAAATAATTATGATTTCGACAATTTAAAATTTTTTTTCAACTTTTTTTATTTTTTCATTTTTAGGCGTTTCTAGTCGTCCTAGACGATTTTAGACCTAAATTTGGAATCACCACATTTAGAGCATTAATCTTGAGTTCGACAATTTAAAATTTTTTTCACATTTTTTTTGTTTTTTCAAAATAATTATGATTTGGAAAATTTATAATTTTTTTTTAACTTTTTTTATTTATTCATTTTTAGGCGTTTCTAGTCGTCCTAGACGATTTTAGACCTTATTTTTGAATCACCACATTTAGAGCATTAATCTTGATTTTCTCTGTGAAAACTCAACCGGTTTTTAATTGGAATACCATTTATATTGACTCTACTTCAAAATAATTATGATTTGGACAATTTATAATTTTTTTCAACTTTTTTTTTTTTTTTTCATTTTTTAGGCGTTTCTAGTCGTCCTAGACGATTTTGGACCTTATTTTGGAATCACCACATTAAGAGCATTAATCTTGATTTTCTCTGTTAAAACTCAACCGGTTTTTAATTGGAATACCATTTATATTGACTCTACTTCAAAATAATTATGATTTCGACAATTTAAAAATTTTTTTCAACTTTTTTTATTTTTTTCATTTTTAGGCGTTTCTAGGCGTCCTAGACGATTTTGGACCTTATTTTGGAATCATCACATTAAGAGCATTAATCTTGATTTTCTCTGTGAAAACTCAACCGGTTTTTAATTGGAATACCATTTATATTGACTCTACTTCAAAATAATTATGATTTGGACAATTTATAATTTTTTTTCAACTTTTTTTTTTTTTTCATTTTTAGGCGTTTCTAGTCGTCCTAGACGATTTTAGACCTTATTTTGGAATCACCACATTAAGAGCATTAATCTTGATTTTCTCTGTGAAAACTCAACCGGTTTGTAATTGGAATACCATTTATATTGACTCTACTTCAAAATAATTATGATTTCGACAATTTAAAATTTTTTTTTTAAATTATTTTATTTTTTCATTTTTAGGCGTTTCTAGTCGTCCTAGACGATTTTAGACCTCATTTTGGAATCACCACATATAGAGCATTAATCTTGATTTCAAAAATTTAAAATTTGTTTTCAACTTTTTTTATTTTTTTCATTTTTAGGCGTTTCTAGTCGTCCTAGACGATTTTAGACCTTATTTTGGAATCACCACATTTAGAGCATTAATCTTGATTTTCTCTGTGAAAACTCAACCGGTTTTTAATTGAAATACCATTTATATTGACTCTACTTCATAATAATTATGATTTCGACAATTTAAAAATTTTTTTTCAACTTTTTTTATTTTTTTCATTTTTAGGCGTTTCTAGTCGTCCTAGACGATTTTAGACCTTATTTTGGAATCACCACATTTAGAGCATTAATCTTGATTTCGACAATTTAAAATTTTTTTTCAACTTTTTTTATTTTTAGGCGTTTTTAGTCGTCCTAGACGATTTTAGACCTTATTTTGGAATCACCACATTAAGAGCATTAATCTTGATTTTCTCTGTGAAAACTCAACCGGTTTGTAATTGGAATACCATTTATATTGACTCTACTTCAAAATAATTATGATTTGGACAATTTATAATTTTTTTTCCAACTTTTTTTATTTTTTCATTTTTAGGCGTTTCTAGTCGTCCTAGACGATTTTAGACCTTATTTTGGAATCACCACATTTAGAGCATTAATCTTGTTTTTTCTGTGAAAACTCAACCGGTTTTTAATTGGAATACCATTTATATTGACTCTACTTCAAAATATTTATGATTTCGACAATTTAAAATTTTTTTTTCAACTTTTTTTATTTTTTCATTTTTAGGCGTTTCTAGTCGTCCTAGACGATTTTAGACCTTATTTTGGAATCACCACATTTAGAGCATTAATCTTGAGTTCTTGACAATTTAAAATTTTTTTCACATTTTTTTTGCTTTTTTCAAAATAATTATGATTTCGACAATTTAAAATTTTTTTTCAACTTTTTTTTATTTTTTTCATTTTTCAGCGTTTCTAGTCGTCCTAGACGATTTTAGACCTTATTTTGGAATCACCACATTTAGAGCATTAATCTTGATTTTCTCTGTGAAAACTCAACCGGTTTTTAATTGGAATACCATTTATATTGACTCTACTTCAAAATAATAATGATTTCGACAATTTAAAATTTTTTTCACCTTATTTTGTTTTTTATTTTTAGGCGTATCTAGTCGTCCTAGACGATTTTGGACCTTATTTTGGAATCACCACATAAGGAGCATTAAACTTAATTTTTTCTGTGAAAACTCAACCGATTTTTAATTGGAATACCATTTATATTGACTCTACTTCAAAATAATTATGATTTGGACAATTTATAATTTTTTTTTTAACTTTTTTTATTTTTTCATTTTTAGGCGTTTCTAGTCGTTCTAGACGATTTTAGACCTTATTTTGGAATCACCACATTTAGAGCATTAGTCTTGATTTTCTCTGTGAAAACTCAACCGGTTTTTAATTGGAATACTATTTATATTGTCTCTACTTCAAAATAATTATGATTTGGACAATTTATAATTTTTTTTCAACTTTTTATTTTTTTTTAATTTTTAGGCGTTTCTAGTCGTCCTAGACGATTTTGGACCTTATTTTGGAATCACCACATTAAGAGCATTAATCTTGATTTTCTCTGTTAAAACTCAACCGGTTTTTAGTTGGAATACCATTTATATTGACTCTACTTCAAAATAATTATGATTTCGTCAATTTAAAATTTTTTTTTCAACTTTTTTTTATTTTTTTCATTTTTAGGCGTTTCTAGGCGTCCTAGACGATTTTGGACCTTATTTTGGAATCATCACATTAAGAGCATTAATCTTGATTTTCTCTGTGAAAACTCAACCGGTTTTTAAATGGAATACCATTTATATTGACTCTACTTCAAAATAATTATGATTTGGACAATTTATAATTTTTTTTCCACTTTTTTTTATTTTTTCATTTTTAGGCGTTTCTAGTCGTCCTAGACGATTTTAGACCTTATTTTGGAATCACCACATTAAGAGCATTAATCTTGATTTTCTCTGTAAAAACTCAACCGATTTTTAATTGAAATACCATTTATATTGACTCTACTTCAAAATAATTATGATTTGGACAATTTATAATTTTTTTCCAACTTTTTTTATTTTTTCATTTTTAGGCGTTTCTAGTCGTCCTAGACGATTTTAGACGTCATTTTGGAATCACCACATTTAGAGCATTAATCTTGATTTCGACAATTTAAAATTTTTTTTCAACTTTTTTTATTTTTTCATTTTTAGGCGTTTCTAGTCGTCCTAGACGATTTTAGACCTTATTTTGGAATCACCACATTTAGAGCATTAATCTTGATTTTCTCTGTTAAAACTCAACCGGTTTTTAATGGGAATACCATTTATATTGACTCTACTTCAAAATAATTATGATTTGGACAATTTATAATTTTTTTTCAACTTTTTTTATTTTTTCATTTTTAGGCGTTTCTAGTCGTCCTAGACGATTTTAGACATTATTTTGGAATCACCACATTTAGAGCATTAGTCTTGATTTTTTCTGTTAAAACTCAACCGGTTTTTAATTGGAATAATATTTATGTTGTCTCTACTTCAAAATAATTATGATTTGGACAATTTATAAATTTTTTTCAACTTTTTTTATTTGTTCATTTTTAGGCGTTTCTAGGCGTCCTAGACGATTTTGTACCTTATTTTGGAATCACCACATTTAGAGCATTAATCTTGACTCTACTTCAAAATAATTATGATTTGGACAATTTATAATTTTTTTTCAACTTTTTTTTTTTTTTTTTCATTTTTAGGCGTTTCTAGTCGTCCTAGACGATTTTGGACCTTCTTTTGGAATCACCACATTAAGAGCATTAATTTTGATTTTCTCTGTTAAAACTCAACCGGTTTTTAATTGGAATACCATTTATATTGACTCTACTTCAAAATAATTATGATTTCGACAATTTAAAATTTTTTTTCAACTTTTTTTATTTTTTCATTTTTAGGCGTTTCTAGGCGTCCTAGACGATTTTGGACCTTATTTTGGAATCATCACATTAAGAGCATTAATCTTGATTTTCTCTGTGAAAACTCAACCGGTTTTTAATTGGAATACCATTTATATTGACTCTACTTCAAAATAATTATGATTTGGACAATTTATAATTTTTTTTCTTTATTTTTTTTTTTTTTCATTTTTAGGCGTTTCTAGTCGTCCTAGACGATTTTAGACCTTATTTTGGAATCACCACATTAAGAGCATTAATCTTGATTTTCTCTGTGAAAACTCAACCGGTTTTTAATTGGAATACCATTTATATTGACTCTACTTCAAAATAATTATGATTTGGACAATTTATAATTTTTTTTCAACTTTTTTTATTTTTTCATTTTTAGGCGTTTCTAGTCGTCCTAGACGATTTTAGACCTCATTTTGGAATCACCACATTTAGAGCATTAATCTTGATTTCGACAATTTAAAATTTTTTTCACATTTTTTTTGTTTTTTCAAAATAATTATGATTTCGACAATTTAAAATTTTTTTTCAACTTTTTTTATTTATTCATTTTTAGGCGTTTCAAGGCGTCCTAGACGATTTTAGACCTTATTTTGAAATCACCACATTAAGAGCATTAATCTTGATTATCTCTGTGAAAACTCAACCGGTTTTTAATTGGAATACCATTTATATTGACTCTACTTCAAAATAATTATGATTTCGACAATTTAAAATTTTTTTTTCTACTTTTTTTATTTTGTCATTTTTAGGCGTTTCTAGTCGTCCTAGACGATTTTAGACCTTATTTTGGAATCACCACATTTAGAGCATTAATCTTGATTTTCTCTGTGAAAACTCAACCATTTTTAATTGAAATACCATTTATATTGACTCTACTTCAAAATAATTATGATTTCCACAATTTAAAATTTTTTTTCAACTTTTTTTATTTTATCATTTTTAGGCGTTTCTAGTCGTCCTAGACGATTTTAGACCTTATTTTGGAATCACCACATTTAGAGCATTAATCTTGATTTCGACAATTTAAAATATTTTTTCAACTATTTTTATTTTTTTCATTTTTAGGCGTTTCTAGTCGTCCTAGACGATTTTAGACCTTATTTTAGAATCACCACATTTAGAGCATTAATCTTGATTTTCTCTGTGAAAACTCAACCGGTTTTTAATTGAAATACCATTTATATTGACTCTACTTCATAATAATTATGATTTCGACAATTTAAATTTTTTTTCAACTTTTGTTATTTTTTCATTTTTAGGCGTTTCTAGTCGTTCTAGACGATTTTAGACGTCATTTTGGAATCACCACATTTAGAGCATTAATCTTGATTTCGACAATTTAAAATTTTTTTCACATTTTTTTTGTTTTTTTCAAAATAATTATGATTTCGACAATTTAAAATTTTTTTTCAACTTTTTTTATTTGTTCATTTTTAGGCGTTTCTAGTCGTCCTAGACGATTTTAGACCTTATTTTGGAATAACCACATTTAGAGCATTATTCTTGATTTTCTCTGTGAAAACTCAACCGGTTTTTAATTGGAATACCATTTATATTGACTCTACTTCAAAATAATTATGATTTCGACAATTTAAAATTTTTTTCACCATTTTTTGTTTTTTATTTTTAGGCGTATCTAGTCGTCTTACACGATTTTGGACCTTATTTGGAATCACCACATAAGGAGCATTAAACTTGATTTTCTCTGTGAAAACTCAACCGGTTTTTAATTGGAATACCATTTATATTGACTCTACTTCAAAATAATTATGATTTGGAAAATTTATAATTTTTATTTAACTTTTTTTTATTTTTCCATTTTTAGGCGTTTCTAGTCGTCCTAGACGATTTTAGACATTATTTTGGAATCACCACATTTAGAGCATTAGTCTTGATTTTCTCTGTGAAAACTCAACCGGTTTTTAATTGGAATAATATATATATTGTCTCTACTTCAAAATAATTATGATTTGGACAATTTATAATTTTTTTTCAACTTTTTTTATTTGTTCATTTTTAGGCGTTTCTAGGCGTCCTAGACGATTTTGTACCTTATTTTGGAATCACCACATTTAGAGCATTAATCTTGACTCTACTTCAAAATAATTATGATTTGGACAATTTATAATTTTTTTTCAACTTTTTTTTATTTTTTTTTCATTTTTAGGCGTTTCTAGTCGTCCTAGACGATTTTAGACCTTTTTTTGGAATAACCACATTAAGAGCATTAATCTTGATTTTCTCTGTTAAAACTCAACCGGTTTTTAATTGGAATACCATTTATATTGACTCTACTTCAAAATAATTATGATTTCGACAATTTAAAATTTTTTTTCAACTTTTTTTATTTTTTCATTTTTATGCGTTTCTAGGCGTCGTAGACGATTTTGGACCTTATTTTGGAATCACCACATTTAGAGCATTAATCTTGATTTTCTCTGTGAAAACTCAACCGGTTTTTAATTGGAATACCATTTATATTGACTCTACTTCAAAATAATTATGATTTGGACAATTTATAATTTTTTTTCAACTTTTTTTATTTTTCATTTTTAGGCGTTTCTAGTCTTCCTAGACGATTTTAGACCTTATTTTGGAATCACCACATTAAGAGCATTAATCTTGATTTTCTC
Organism: Drosophila dunni; assembly: GCA_018152125.1. Taxonomy (NCBI): domain Eukaryota; kingdom Metazoa; phylum Arthropoda; class Insecta; order Diptera; family Drosophilidae; genus Drosophila; species Drosophila dunni. The sequence continues at coordinate 25,714 of JAECXC010003125.1, forward strand.
TGTGAAACTCAACCGGTTTTTAATTGGAATACCATTTATATTGACTCTACTTCAAAATAATTATGATTTGGACAATTTATAATTTTTTTTCAACTTTTTTTATTTTTTTCATTTTTAGGCGTTTCTAGTCGTCCTAGACGATTTTAGACCTTATTTTGAAATCACCACATTAAGAGCATTAATCTTGATTATCTCTGTGAAAACTCAACCGGTTTTTAATTGGAATACCATTTATATTGACTCTACTTCAAAATAATTATGATTTCGACAATTTAAAATTTTGTTTCTACTTTTTTTATTTTGTCATTTTTAGGCGTTTCTAGTCGTCCTAGACGATTTTAGACCTTATTTTGGAATCACCACATTTAGAGCATTAATCTTGATTTTCTCTGTAAAAACTCAACCATTTTTAATTGAAATACCATTTATATTGACTCTACTTCAAAATAATTATGATTTCGACAATTTAAAATTTTTTTTCACCTTTTTTTTGTTTTTTCATTTTTAGGCGTTTCTAGTCGTCTAAGACGATTTTGGACCTTAATTTATAATCACCTTATTTAGAGCATTAATCTTTATTTTCTCTGTGAAAACTCAACCGGTTTTTAATTGAAATACCATTTATATTGACTCTACTTCAAAATAATTATGATTTCGACAATTTATAATTTTTTTTCAACTTTTTTTTATTTTTTCATTTTTAGGCGTTTCTAGGCGTCCTAGACGATTTTAGACCTTATTTTGAAATCACCACATTTAGAGCATTAATCTTGATTTCGACAATTTAAAATTTTTTTTCAACTTTTTTTATTTTTTTCATTTTTAGGCGTTTCTAGTCGTCCTAGACGATTTTAGACGTCATTTTGGAATCACCACATTTAGAGCATTAATCTTGATTTTCTCTGTGAAAACTCAACTGGTTTTTAATTGAAATACCATTTATATTGACTCTACTTCATAATAATTATGATTTCGACAATTTTAAATTTTTTTCAACTTTTTTTTTTTTATTTTTGGCGTTTCTAGTCGTCCTAGACGATTTTGGACGTCATTTTGGAATCCTTTAGGATTATTTTTTAAATATTATGTTTTGAATTTAAAATTTTTTTTAACTTTTTTTATTTTTCATTTTTAGGCGTTTCTAGTCGTCCTAGACGATTTTAGACGTCATTTTGGAATCACCACATTTAGAGCATTAATCTTGATTTTTCTGACAAACTTAAAGTTGTTTTACACCATTTTTTTTTGTTTTTTCAAAATATTTATGATTTTGACAATTTAAAATTTTTTTTCAACTTTTTTTATTTGTTCATTTTTAGGCGTTTCTAGTCGTCCTAGACGATTTAAGACCTTATTTTGGAATCACCACATTAAGAGCATTAATCTTGATTTTCTCTGTGAAAACTCAACCGGTTTTTAATTGGAATACCATTTATATTGACTCTACTTCAAAATAATTATGATTTCGACAATTCAAAATTTTTTTCACCTTTTTTTGTTTTTTATTTTTTGTCGTATCTAGTCGTCATAGACGATTTTGGACCTTATTTGGAATCACCACATAAGGAGCAATAAACTTGATTTTCTCTGTGAAAACTCAACCGGTTTTTAATTGGAATACCATTTATATTGACTCTACTTCAAAATAATTATGATTTGGAAAATTTATAATTTTTTTTTAACTTTTTTTATTTTTTAATTTTTAGGCTTTTCTAGTCGTCCTAGACGATTTTAGACATTATTTTGGAATCACCACATTTAGAGCATTAGTCTTGATTTTCTCTGTGAAAACTCAACCGGATTTTAATTGGAATAATATTTATATTGTCTCTACTTCAAAATAATTATGATTTGGACAATTTATAATTTTTTTTTCAACTTTTTTTATTTGTTCATTTTTAGGCGTTTCTAGGCGTCCTAGACGATTTTGTACCTTATTTTGGAATCACCATATTTAGAGCATTAATCTTGACTCTACTTCAAAATAATTATGAATTGGACAATTTAAAATTTTTTTCACCTCTTTTTTTTTTATTTTTTCATTTTTAGGCGTTTCTAGTCGTCCTAGACGATTTTAGACAATATTTTGGAATCACCACATTTAGAGCATTAGTCTTGATTTTCTTGAAAACTCAACCGGTTTTTAATTGGAATAATATTTATATTGTCTCTACTTCAAAATAATTATGATTTGGACAATTTACAATTTTTTTTTTACCTTTTTTTATTTTTTCATTTTTAGGCGTTTCTAGTCGTCCTAGACGATTTTGGACTTATTTTGGAATCACCACATTTAGGCATTAGTCTTGATTTTCTTTGTGAAAACTCAACCGGTTTTTAATTGGAATACCATTTATATTGACTCTACTTCAAAATAATTATGATTTGGACAATTTATAATTTTTTTCTTTTTTATTTTTTCATTTTTAGGCGTTTCTAGTCGTCCTAGACGATTTTAGACCTTATTTTGGAATCACCACATTAAGAGCATTAATCTTGATTTTCTCTGTGAAAACTCAACCGGTTTTTAATTGGAATACCATTTATATTGACTCTACTTCAAAATAATTATGATTTGGACAATTTATAATTTTTTTTCAACTTTTTTTTTTTTGTCATTTTTAGGCGTTTCTAGTCGTCCTAGACGATTTTAGACCTTATTTTGGAATCACCACATTTAGAGCATTAATCTTGATTTTCTCTCGAAATACCATTTATATTGACTCTACTTCAAAATTATTATGATTTCGACAATTTAAAATTTTTTTCTACTTTTTTTTTATTTTGTCATTTTTAGGCGTTTCTAGTCGTCCTAGACGATTTTGGACATTATTTTATAATCACCTTATTTAGAGCATTAATCTTGATTATCTCTGTGAAAACTCAACCGGTTTTTAATTGGAATACCATTTATATTGACTTTACTTCAAAATAATTATGATTTCGACAATTTAAAATTTTTTTCTACTTTTTTTTTATTTTGTCATTTTTAGGCGTTTCTAGTCGTCCTAGACGATTTTAGACCTTATTTTGGAATCACCACATTAAGAGCATTAATCTTGATTATCTCTGTGAAAACTCAACCGGTTTTTAATTGGAATACCATTTATATTGACTCTACTTCAAAATAATTATGATTTCGACAATTTAACATTTTTTTTTTTCATTTTTAGGCGTTTCTAGTCGTCCTAGACGATTTTGGACATTATTTTATAATCACCTTATTTAGAGCATTAATCTTGATTTTCTCTGTGAAAACTCAACCGGTTTTTAATTGAAATACCATTTATATTGACTCTACTTCAAAATAATTATGATTTCGACAATTTAAAATTTTTTTTCCAATTTTTTTTTATTTTTTCATTTTTAGGCGTTTCTAGGCGTCCTAGACGATTTTGGACCTTATTTTGGAATCACCACATTTAGAGCATTAATCTTGATTTTCTCTGTGAAAACTCAACCGGTTTTTAATTGAAATACCATTTATATTGACTCTACTTCAAAATAATTATGATTTCGACAATTTAAAATTTTTTTCACCTTTTTTTGTTTTTTCATTTTTAGGCGTTTCTAGGCGTCCTAGACGATTTTGGACCTTAATTTGGAATCACCACATTTAGAGCATTAATCTTGATTTTCTCTGTGAAAACTCAACCGGTTTTTAATTGAAATACCATTTATATTGACTCTACTTCAAAATAATTATGATTTCGACAATTTAAAATTTTTTTTCAACTTTTTTTTTGTTTTTTCATTTTTTAGGCGTTTCTAGGCGTCCTAGACGATTTTGGACCTTAATTTGGAATCACCACATTTAGAGCATTAATCTTGATTTTCTCTGTGAAAACTCAACCGGTTTTTAATTGGAATACCATTTATATTGACTCTACTTCAAAATAATTATGATTTCGACAATTTAAAATTTTTTTCAACTTTTTTATTTTTTTCATTTTTAGGCGTTTCTAGGCGTCCTAGACGATTTTGGACCTTATTTTGGAATCACCACATTTAGAGCATTAATCTTGATTTTCTCTGTGAAAACTCAACCGGTTTTTAATTGGAATACCATTTATATTGACTCTACTTCAAAATAATTATGATTTGGACAATTTATAATTTTTTTTCAACTTTTTTTATTTTTCATTTTTAGGCGTTTCTAGTCTTCCTAGACGATTTTAGACCTTATTTTGGAATCACCACATTAAGAGCATTAATCTTGATTTTCTCTGTGAAACTCAACCGGTTTTTAATTGGAATACCATTTATATTGACTCTACTTCAAAATAATTATGATTTGGACAATTTATAATTTTTTTTCAACTTTTTTTATTTTTTTCATTTTTAGGCGTTTCTAGTCGTCCTAGACGATTTTAGACCTTATTTTGAAATCACCACATTAAGAGCATTAATCTTGATTATCTCTGTGAAAACTCAACCGGTTTTTAATTGGAATACCATTTATATTGACTCTACTTCAAAATAATTATGATTTCGACAATTTAAAATTTTGTTTCTACTTTTTTTATTTTTTCATTTTTAGGCGTTTCTAGTCGTCCTAGACGATTTTAGACCTTATTTTGGAATCACCACATTTAGAGCATTAATCTTGATTTTCTCTGTAAAAACTCAACCGTTTTTAATTGAAATACCATTTATATTGACTCTACTTCAAAATAATTATGATTTCGACAATTTAAAATTTTTTTTCACCTTTTTTTTTGTTTTTTCATTTTTAGGCGTTTCTAGTCGTCTTAGACGATTTTGGACCTTAATTTATAATCACCTTATTTAGAGCATTAATCTTTATTTTCTCTGTGAAAACTCAACCTTTGGTTTTTAATTGAAATACCATTTATATTGACTCTACTTCAAAATAATTATGATTTCGACAATTTATAATTTTTTTTCAACTTTTTTTATTTTTTCATTTTTAGGCGTTTCTAGGCGTCCTAGACGATTTTAGACCTTATTTTGAAATCACCACATTTAGAGCATTAATCTTGATTTCGACAATTTAAAATTTTTTTTCAATTTTTTTTTTTTTTTTCATTTTTAGGCGTTTCTAGTCGTCCTAGACGATTTTAGACGTCATTTTGGAATCACCACATTTAGAGCATTAATCTTGATTTTCTCTGTGAAAACTCAACCGGTTTTTAATTGAAATACCATTTATATTGACTCTACTTCAAAATAATTATGATTTCGACAATTTAAAATTTTTTTTCAACTTTTTTTATTTTTTTCATTTTTAGGCGTTTCTAGTCGTCCTAGACGATTTTAGACGTCATTTTGGAATCACCACATTTAGAGCATTAATCTTGATTTTCTCTGTGAAAACTCAACCATTTTTAATTGAAATACCATTTATATTGACTCTACTTCAAAATAATTATGATTTCGACAATTTAAAAATTTTTTTCACCTTTTTTTTTTTTTTTTTCATTTTTAGGCGTTTCTAGTCGTCCTAGACGATTTTGGACCTTAATTTGGAATCACCACATTAAGAGCATTAATCTTGATTTTCTCTGTGAAAACTCAACCGGTTTTTAATTGGAATACCATTTATATTGACTCTACTTCAAAATAATTATGATTTCGACAATTTAAAATTTTTTTTTTTTTTTTTTTATTTTTTCATTTTTAGGCGTTTCTAGGCGTCCTAGACGATTTTGGACCTTAATTTGGAATCACCATATTTAGAGCATTAATCTTGATTTTCTCTGTGAAAACTCAACCGGTTTTTAATTGAAATACCATTTATATTGACTCTACTTCAAAATAATTATGATTTCGACAATTTAAAATTTTTTTTCAACTTTTTTTATTTTTTCATTTTTAGGCGTTTCTAGGCGTCCTAGACGATTTTGGACCTTATTTTGGAATCACCACATTTAGAGCATTAATCTTGATTTTCTCTGTGAAAACTCAACCGGTTTTTAATTGGAATACCATTTATATTGACTCTACTTCAAAATAATTATGATTTGGACAATTTATAATTTTTTTTCAACTTTTTTTTATTTTTTCATTTTTAGGCGTTTCTAGTCGTTCCTAGACGATTTTAGACCTTATTTTGGAATCACCACATTAAGAGCATTAGTCTTGATTTTCTCTTGTGAAACTCAACCGGTTTTTAATTGGAATACCATTTATATTGTCTCTACTTCAAAATAATTATGATTTGGACAATTTATAATTTTTTTCAACTTTTTTTTATTTTTTTCATTTTTAGGCGTTTCTAGTCGTCCTAGACGATTTTAGACCTTATTTTGGAATCACCACATTAAGAGCATTAATCTTGATTTTCTCTGTGAAAACTCAACCGGTTTTTAATTGGAATACCATTTATATTGACTCTACTTCAAAATAATTATGATTTCGACAATTTAAAATTTTGTTTCAACTTTTTTTATTTTTTCATTTTTAGGCGTTTCTAGTCGTCCTAGACGATTTTAGACCTTATTTTGGAATCACCACATTTAGAGCATTAATCTTGATTTTCTCTGTAAAAACTCAACCATTTTTAATTGAAATACCATTTATATTGACTCTACTTCAAAATAATTATGATTTCGACAATTTAAAATTTTTTTCACCTTTTTTTTATTTTTTCATTTTTAGGCGTTTCTAGTCGTCTAAGACGATTTTGGACCTTAATTTATAATCACCTTATTTAGAGCATTAATCTTTATTTTCTCTGTGAAAACTCAACCGGTTTTTAATTGAAATACCATTTATATTGACTCTACTTCAAAATAATTATGACTTCGACAATTTATAATTTTTTTTCAACTTTTTTTTATTTTTTCATTTTTAGGCGTTTCTAGGCGTCCTAGACGATTTTAGACCTTATTTTGAAATCACCACATTTAGAGCATTAATCTTGATTATCTCTGTGAAAACTCAACCGGTTTTTTATTTGAAAACCAATTTAAAAAAAAATTAATAAAAAAAAATATGATTTCGACAATTTAAAAATTTTTTTCAACTTTTTTATTTATTTTTTCATTTTTAGGCGTTTCTAGTCGTCCTAGACGATTTTAGACGTCATTTTGGAATCACCACATTTAGAGCATTAATCTTGATTTTCTCTGTGAAAACTCAACTGGTTTTTAATTGAAATACCATTTATATTGACTCTACTTCATAATAATTATGATTTCGACAATTTTAAATTTTTTTTCAACTTTTTTTATTTTTTTCATTTTTAGGCGTTTCTAGTCGTCCTAGACGATTTTAGACGTCATTTTGGAATCACCACATTTAGAGCATTAATCTTGATTTCGACAATTTAAAATTTTTTCACATTTTTTTTGTTTTTTCAAAATATTTATGATTTTAATTTAATTTTTTAATTTTTTGACAATTTAAAATTTTTTTCAACTTTTTTATTTGTTCATTTTTAGGCGTTTCTAGTCGTCCTAGACGATTTAAGACCTTATTTTGGAATCACCACATTAAGAGCATTAATCTTGATTTTCTCTGTGAAAACTCAACCGGTTTTTAATTGGAATACCATTTATATTTTGTTTTTTTTCAAAATATTTATGATTTTGACAATTTAAAATTTTTTTTCAACTTTTTTTTATTTGTTCATTTTTAGGCGTTTCTAGTCGTCCTAGACGATTTAAGACCTTATTTTGGAATCACCACATTAAGAGCATTAATCTTGATTTTCTCTGTGAAAACTCAACCGGTTTTTAATTGGAATACCATTTATATTGACTCTACTTCAAAATAATTATGATTTCGACAATTCAAAATTTTTTTCACCTTTTTTGTTTTTTATTTTTTGGCGTATCTAGTCGTCATAGACGATTTTGGACCTTATTTGGAATCACCACATAAGGAGCAATAAACTTGATTTTCTCTGTGAAAACTCAACCGGTTTTTAATTGGAATACCATTTATATTGACTCTACTTCAAAATAATTATGATTTGGAAAATTTATAATTTTTTTTAACTTTTTTTATTTTTTAATTTTTAGGCTTTTCTAGTCGTCCTAGACGATTTTAGACATTATTTTGGAATCACCACATTTAGAGCATTAGTCTTGATTTTCTCTGTGAAAACTCAACCGGTTTTTAATTGGAATAATATTTATATTGTCTCTACTTCAAAATAATTATGATTTGGACAATTTATAATTTTTTTTCAACTTTTTTTATTTGTTCATTTTTAGGCGTTTCTAGGCGTCCTAGACGATTTTGTACCTTATTTTGGAATCACCATATTTAGAGCATTAATCTTGACTCTACTTCAAAATAATTATGAATTGGACAATTTAAAATTTTTTTCACCTCTTTTTTTTAATTTTTAATTTTTAGGCGTTTCTAGTCGTCCTAGACGATTTTAGACAATATTTTGGAATCACCACATTTAGAGCATTAGTCTTGATTTTCTTGAAAACTCAACCGGTTTTTAATTGGAATAATATTTATATTGTCTCTACTTCAAAATAATTATGATTTGGACAATTTACAATTTTTTTTTACCTTTTTTATTTTTTTCATTTTTAGGCGTTTCTAGTCGTCCTAGACGATTTTAGACATTATTTTGGAATCACCACATTTAGAGCATTAGTCTTGATTTTCTTTGTGAAAACTCAACCGGTTTTTAATTGGAATACCATTTATATTGACTCTACTTCAAAATAATTATGTTTTGGACAATTTATAATTTTTTTCAACTTTTTTTTATTTTTTCATTTTTAGGCGTTTCTAGTCGTCCTAGACGATTTTAGACCTTATTTTGGAATCACCACATTAAGAGCATTAATCTTGATTTTCTCTGTGAAAACTCAACCGGTTTTTAATTGGAATACCATTTATATTTTGTTTTTTTCAAAATATTTATGATTTTGACAATGTAAAATTTTTTCAACTTTTTTTATTTGTTCATTTTTAGGCGTTTCTAGTCGTCCTAGACGATTTAAGACCTTATTTTGGAATCACCACATTAAGAGCATTAATCTTGATTTTCTCTGTGAAAACTCAACCGGTTTTTAATTGGAATACCATTTATATTGACTCTACTTCAAAATAATTATGATTTCGACAATTCAAAATTTTTTTCACCTTTTTTTGGTTTTTTATTTTTTTGGCGTATCTAGTCGTCATAGACGATTTTGGACCTTATTTGGAATCACCACATAAGGAGCAATAAACTTGATTTTCTCTGTGAAAACTCAACCGGTTTTTAATTGGAATACCATTTATATTGACTCTACTTCAAAATAATTATGATTTGGAAAATTTATAATTTTTTTTTAACTTTTTTTATTTTTTAATTTTTAGGCTTTTCTAGTCGTCCTAGACGATTTTAGACATTATTTTGGAATCACCACATTTAGAGCATTAGTCTTGATTTTCTCTGTGAAAACTCAACCGGATTTTAATTGGAATAATATTTATATTGTCTCTACTTCAAAATAATTATGATTTGGACAATTTATAATTTTTTTCAACTTTTTTTATTTGTTCATTTTTAGGCGTTTCTAGGCGTCCTAGACGATTTTGTACCTTATTTTGGAATCACCATATTTAGAGCATTAATCTTGACTCTACTTCAAAATAATTATGAATTGGACAATTTACAATTTTTTTCACGTCTTTTTTTATTTTTTCATTTTTAGGCGTTTCTAGTCGTCCTAGACCATTTTAGACATTATTTTGGAATCACCACATTTAGAGCATTAATCTTGATTTTCTCTCGAAATACCATTTATATTGACTCTACTTCAAAATTATTATGATTTCGACAATTTAAAATTTTTTTCTACTTTTTTTTATTTTGTCATTTTTAGGCGTTTCTAGTCGTCCTAGACGATTTTGGACATTATTTTATAATCACCTTACTTAGAGCATTAATCTTGATTATCTCTGTGAAAACTCAACCGGTTTTTAATTGGAATACCATTTATATTGACTTTACTTCAAAATAATTATGATTTCGACAATTTAAAATTTTTTTTCTACTTTTTTTTATTTTGTCATTTTTAGGCGTTTCTAGTCGTCCTAGACGATTTTAGACCTTATTTTGGAATCACCACATTAAGAGCATTAATCTTGATTATCTCTGTGAAAACTCAACCGGTTTTTAATTGGAATACCATTTATATTGACTTTACTTCAAAATAATTATGATTTCGACAATTTAAAATTTTTTTCTACTTTTTTTTATTTTGTCATTTTTAGGCGTTTCTAGTCGTCCTAGACGATTTTAGACATTATTTTATAATCACCTTATTTAGAGCATTAATCTTGATTTTCTCTGTGAAAACTCAACCGGTTTTTAATTGAAATACCATTTATATTGACTCTACTTCAAAATAATTATGATTTGGACAATTTAAAATTTTTTTTCAACTTTTTTTATTTTTTCATTTTTATGCGTTTCAAGGCGTCCTAGACGATTTTGGACCTTATTTTGGAATCACCACATTTAGAGCATTAATCTTGATTTTCTCTGTGAAAACTCAACCATTTTTAATTGAAATACCATTTATATTGACTCTACTTCAAAATAATTATGATTTCGACAATTTAAAATTTTTTTTCACCTTTTTATTTTGTTTTTTTCATTTTTAGGCGTTTCTAGGCGTCCTAGACGATTTTGGACCTTAATTTGGAATCACCATATTTAGAGCATTAATCTTGATTTTTCTGTGAAAACTCAACCGGTTTTTAATTGAAATACCATTTATATTGACTCTACTTCAAAATAATTATGATTTCGACAATTTAAAATTTTTTTTCTACTTTTTTTATTTTTTTCATTTTTAGGCGTTTCTAGTCGTCCTAGACGATTTTGGACCTTAATTTATAATCACCTTATTTAGAGCATTAATCTTGATTTTCTCTGTGAAAACTCAACCGGTTTTTAATTGGAATACCATTTATATTGACTCTACTTCAAAATAATTATGATTTCGACATTTTATAATTTTTTTCAACTTTTTTTATTTTTTCATTTTTAGGCGTTTCTAGTCGTCCTAGACGATTTAAGACCTTATTTTGGAATCACCACATTAAGAGCATTAATCTTGATTATCTCTGTGAAAACTCAACCGGTTTTTAATTGGAATACCATTTATATTGACTCTACTTCAAAATAATTATGATTTCGACAAATTTAAAATTTTTGTTCAATTTTTTTATTTTGTCATTTTTAGGCGTTTCTAGTCGTCCTAGACGATTTTAGACCTTATTTTGGAATCACCACATTAAGAGCTTTAATCTTGATTTTCTTTGTGAAAACTCAACCGGTTTTTAATTGAAATACCATTTATATTGACTCTACTTCAAAATAATTATGATTTCGACAATTTAAAATTTTTTTTCACCTCTTTTTTTTATTTTTTCATTTTTAGGCGTTTCTAGTCGTCCTAGACGATTTTAGACCTTATTTTGGAATCACCACATTAAGAGCATTAATCTTGATTATTTCTGTGAAAACTCAACCGGTTTTTGATTGGAATACCATTTATATTGACTTTACTTCAAAATAATTATGATTTCGACAATTTAAAATTTTTTTTCTACATTTTTTATTTTGCCATTTTTCGGCGTTTCTAGTCGTTCTAGACGATTTTAGACCTTATTTTGGAATCACCACATTTAGAGCATTAATCTTGATTTTCTCTGTGAAAACTCAACCATTTTTAATTGAAATACCATTTATATTGACTCTACTTCAAAATAATTATGATTTCGACAATTTAAAATTTTTTCACCATTTTTTTTGTTTTTTCATTTTTAGGCGTTTCTAGGCGTCCTAGACGATTTTGGACCTTAATTTGGAATCACCATATTTAGAGCATTAATCTTGATTTTCTCTGTGTAAACTCAACCGGTTTTTAATTGAAATACCATTTGTATTGACTCTACTTCAAAATAATTATGATTTCGACAATTTATAATTTTTTTTCTACTTTTTTTATTTTGTCATTTTTAGGCGTTTCTAGTCGTCCTAGACGATTTTGGACCTTAATTTATAATCACCTTATTTAGAGCATTAATCTTGATTTTCTCTGTGAAAACTCAAGCGGTTTTTAATTGACATACCATTTATAT
>JAECXC010003134.1:0-13202 GCA_018152125.1 Drosophila dunni
ACATGGCTATATCGTCCCGGATAGTGATGCTGATCAAGAATATGTATACTGGGGTCTGCCTCGCCTCCTTCTGCCTGTTACATACTTTTGCACAAACCCTATATACTCTTCCAGAGAGTATAAAATTGAAAAATCATTTGTCGCAAGCGGCTGATCACCAGCAGCCACATACAAATGACGTGAGAACAGCAAATGAAAATGGTTTTATATGGCCAACATTTTATAAAATGGTTACAATATAACGAATACTTGTTTAAACAATAACCAACAATGCTAACTAGTAGACCAAATCAAAAGATTGCTCACCAGCAGCCACACACAAATGACGTATAAACGGCTAATGAACACATTTTATATGGCCCGAATTTTAAAGAATTAATATAATTTAACGAATACTACTCTAAACAATGGATAGCAATGCTAACTAATAGGCGGCATTAAAAGATTTGAAAAACTTTTGTTAAAAAGTTGAAAATTAAGGGTCCTAAGTGTCTGCGTATAAGCAGCCACATACAAATGCCGTATAAACGGCTAGTGAAAATGGTTTTATATGGCCAGAATTTTATAAAATGGTTTGAATACAATAAATGCTTGTCTGAACAATGGTTTACAATGCTAACTAATAGAAGGGATCAAAAGATTTAAGTAACTTTAATTAAAAAGTCGAAAAATCACCAGCAGCCACATACAAATGACGTATACGTGAACAACAAAACTAATCTTATATGTCAAAAATTTTAATAAAATTGTTTAAATACAATAAATAATGCCCTCATCAATGGTAAACTATGCAAACTAATAGATCACAATAAAAGATTTAAATTGCTTTAAATAAAAAGTCGAAAAATCATGTCGTCAGCGGCTGCTCACCTGCAGCCACATAGAAATGACTTATATACAAATAACAAACACGTTTTATATGACTAGAATTTTATAAAACGGTTTAAATACAAAAAATTCTAATCGAAAAATAAGGGGTGCTAAGTGTCTGCGCACTAGCAGCCACACATAAATTACCTATAAATTTAAAATTTGCATATGAATGTAGTAAAAACTGCCAGGTCCGAAACAATGTAAAAGTAGTCGATGGACTGTGTGACGTGGACGATGCGTACAGATAAAAATTTGACAGCAAAGAGAACGGAGCTAGGGGCATAAGCCTATTTATAGGACATAATTCCAGCGAAAGCTCGGCTTGGTGGTTCCGAAGGTGTTAACAAAACTAATATTAGGAGAGAGACAAATGTTAAAGTTCTATAACACCGTTGCGACATGCATAGCAAGGTGATTGTTATGCTAATATCGAAAGCACAACTTTTATAGCGTGCTATAATTGATCGCAACGGTTCGCGATAACAGAACCATTAGTACATCGTATTATGCAAAAAAGACAACCATTACAAGTATTAGATATTTGCCTGTTGGCTTTCGTGATAAGGGACTTTCCTATGTCCAAGCTGGTCAGTTGCTTCGACCACATATTTTAGGACACTCTTATATTCTTCTCACCTACTTAACAAATGCAAACCTAAACTATTCTATTCTACTCCTCTACTCTAATTTAACACCTATTCTACTCTTTGCTTACATTAACTTAGCTCTATAATTCTACACCTATCTTCTTCACAACATGATGAGTGACAAAATAGACTGGTGTCTAATAAACCTTGGACCACTTGTTGTTGCAATGTAAAATCTGATCAATTAAATGAATTGAAGACTCAATGCATTCTATACTTTCCGATTTATAAGTTTCCATCACTCTCAGCACTATCGTACTATATACGGTCTGAGTGGTACAAATGGCAGGTGTCTGGCATCATTGGTCCACTTGAATTGCTATTAGCAATTCAACGTCAAATTTGACTTTAAACAAATGCATTGATGAAGTATCAAATGTTCAAAAGCATTTCTATTTACTTCACTTATTTATCTCTATCCTTCCTCTTTCCTTTTTGCATTTTTATGGGAGGGAGGGGGAAGGGCCATTCATTAGACTAGTATTCGCTGCATTTAATCAATAGTATATAATTATTGCCATATTTAATCATTTTTTATTGGCCGTTTATAGGTAATTTATGTGTGGCTGCTAGTGCGCAGACACTTAGCAGCCCTTATTTTTCGATTAGAATTTTTTTGTATTTAAACCGTTTTATAAAATTCTAGTCATATAAAACGTGTTTGTTATTTGTATATAAGTCATTTCTATGTGGCTGCAGGTGAGCAGCCGCTGACGACATGATTTTTCGACTTTTTATTTAAAGCAATTTAAATCTTTTATTGTGATCTATTAGTTTGCATAGTTTACCATTGATGAGGGCATTATTTATTGTATTTAAACAATTTTATTAAAATTTTTGACATATAAGATTAGTTTTGTTGTTCACGTATACGTCATTTGTATGTGGCTGCTGGTGAGCAGCCACTGACGACATACGATTTTTCGACTTTTTAATTAAAATTACTTAAATCTTTTGATCCCTTCTATTAGTTAGCATTGTAAACCATTGTTCAGACAAGCATTTATTGTATTCAAACCATTTTATAAAATTCTGGCCATATAAAACCATTTTCACTAGCCGTTTATACGGCATTTGTATGTGGCTGCTTATACGCAGACACTTAGGACCCCTTAATTTTCAACTTTTTAACAAAAGTTTTTCAAATCTTTTAATGCCGCCTATTAGTTAGCATTGCTATCCATTGTTTAGAGTAGTATTCGTTAAATTATATTAATTCTTTAAAATTCGGGCCATATAAAATGTGTTCATTAGCCGTTTATACGTCATTTGTGTGTGGCTGCTGGTGAGCAATCTTTTGATTTGGTCTACTAGTTAGCATTGTTGGTTATTGTTTAAACAAGTATTCGTTATATTGTAACCATTTTATAAAATGTTGGCCATATAAAACCATTTTCATTTGCTGTTCTCACGTCATTTGTATGTGGCTGCTGGTGATCAGCCGCTTGCGACAAATGATTTTTCAATTTTATACTCTCTGGAAGAGTATATAGGGTTTGTGCAAAAGTATGTAACAGGCAGAAGGAGGCGTGGCAGACCCCATAAAGTATATATATTCTTGATCAGCGTCACAAGCCGAGTCGATATAGCTATGTCCGTCTGTCCGTCTGTCTGTCTGTCCGTATGAACAAATAGATTTCAGAAATGGTAAGAGCTACAAGTTCAAACTTGGTGTCAATCGATCACATATTTAGTCAGTCAATACAAGAATCTTTTTTTTTTCGATGCCACGCCCCATTCGCCCACAAGGAGCAAAAAACTAGACACAACTCGGAAAAATCGGTGTTATCGGCGAATATCTCAGTAACTATGGCACCTGGGATCACCAATTTAGATATGGAGCATTCCTAGCGACAGCGAAAATGCATTGGCATTTAAAATTTTGGACTGCCACGCCCCTTTTTCCCACAATACATAAAAATAATTCTCAACTTTCGTTCCGTTCTTGGTCGTTTGTTCATATAGTATAGCATTGTAATTGTATAATTCGAGTGGGGGCTTATTATATCAAACTATCATAGAAAGACTCATTAAAATAGGACTATAAACAAGAAAACTAGCGTTACAATATTGATAATTGATAGCAATATCACTACTGAGTGCAAGCGAGACAGAAACGTTTTCGCTGCTTGTGTGGCGGCAGCGGTGCCCGCAGTCGCTGGCCGCGCCGAATACACACATACATACAAGTATGAACACATATAATGTCAAACGTATGTGTATTCGCATACAAACAAACAGATGTATGTGTGATTATGTTTAGATTGCTTTTGTTTCAATGTGTTTTAATGCAAATACTTCTCCTGGTAATATCTTGATACCGATTTTAATAGTTCAACCGGGAAAAAAATGCAGAGAGTATTATACGGTTGAGCGTGCTCGACTGTACTTTTCTTTCTGTGTGTGTTTTTATTGACAGAATGGTAGGCAATTGCATGTACATGGCGGAATATTTCAATGGGGAGATATGTTATTAGTGTGGGGTGTGGCCTAGAAGAAGCAAAAACAAAAAGTAAAGGTTGTGGTTCTCTCTGGGGGCGGAGCTGCGGGACTGTCGTGAGGTAATGCTTCGCAGCTCCGGCTCGTGGCTTAAGAGCCCCTCTCCTGCGTTTGGGACCTTCTTTGCTGTTCCTCCGCCCTAAGGGTGATCATGACCTCTCTCGCGAATTTGTTGACAGCTGACCAGATGACCGGACTACTTATCATATGGGAAATTATCGTGTCCACTTCTATTTCGCTTCCGATTTCCCGTTGGACGAGATTTCGCTCCGTACTGAATCTGTTGCACGAAATGAGGACATGTTCGGCGTCTTCCGTTGCATCGCACGTAGGTTATTTATCGCTTGTGTCGTGTTCGAATCTGAATAGGTTTGCCCTAAAGCACCCGTGACCGCTCAGGAGTTGGGTCACGTAGAAGTTTACTTCCCCGTGCTGGCGCGCCGTCCATCGTCCGGTTTCCGCTCTCTCCCATCTGGTCTGCCACTGATATAGGCTGGCTCTGCGTGCGTCGGCTTTTATATGGCTAATCGGTATAGTCTCGCTAGCGTTTTTTCTGGACTCAGAGATAGTTCGGAAGGAGCTGGAGACTCTGATCGCGCAGAGTCTGTACGCTGAGTCGATTCCTCTCATGTACGACTTCTTTTCGGTTTCCTCGGCCCAGACCGGCGCCGCGTAGAGGATCGTCGACTTCAGAACGCTGCTTATCAAACGTCCAACACTATGTTTAGGGCCGCCGTGGTTAGACATCGTCATTGAGAGGCGTTGGGTAATCCCCTTCGCTTTTTTGTGGGTGTAGAGGAGATGTTCCCTGAAGGAAAGGCGCGTATCTATGTGAACGCCAAGGTATCTAATGGCTCTTTTAGATACTATAGTAGCTCCTTCTAGTCTTAGGGTTTCTGTCTCAACTGTCTTCCTGCTGCTTATGAGCACCGCTTCAGTCTGTATGAGTGTATCAGTGAGTATGAGGTCTCAATTAGCCGAATTAAAGGCATTCCTTACATCAACTGTTAAAACTAGGCTGTAGTTTTTTGATCCGACCTTCTATCGCAGCAGACACTGTCTTCGTCAGTAGCATATTGGCGTCAACTTTGGACCGCCCCTTGCGAAAATGTCCCAAACTGTCAGACACAGGTTTTCCGACTTCCAGCATGTCGGGAAGACGCCGTCACGTAGACATGTCGAGAAGAGTATGGCGAACATGTTTGGGTGTAAGGTGGCAGCTAACTTGATGGTCCTATTAGGGATCCCATCCGGTGCCTTAAAATTTGGCAGGCTTTTTGCCGAGTCGGTAACCTCTTCTGGCGTTATTGGTTTGAAGGAACTGGTTGTCGGGGCGTTATAGACATGGTTAGTGTCTCTGGCCTGCTGACGCGGGAAGAGCGTCTTCACTATAGCGTCCAGTTTGGCCTAATCTGTGGGGGCGTAATTGTGGTTGCCTTGCATCTTCTTCATGACTAGTTTATATGCCCGTCCCCATGGGTGCTGATCTGCCTCCTCGCAGAGAGCTCTAAAGCAGTTTAGTTTGCCGGCGCGGGTAGCTTTGCACAAAGCACTACATTATAGTTTAAACGCAACACCTAGATCCTCGCACGGTGTGTGTCTACGGGCTGCTCGCATGTATCTCCATCTGGCTGCGTTGCATTCTCGTCTGATCTCCGCAATCTCCGTGGTCTACCAAAAACTGGCTAGCTATATAAATGTCGCAGACTTGCCATGTAGAGGTCCTCGCCAGCTGGGGCGATGTAAACGTTAAGTCCACTATCGAGCTAAGACTCCCTCTGACGAACGTTTTTTTGTTGGTTTGTTGGTTTGTTGGTTTAGGCTGCCAAGGGTTTCAGCTGAATCTTCCTTTTAGCATTTGTTGATTCTGATTGCCATTCAATTGCCCAGGCTTTGAAGTCTCCCGCTATAATTAATGGCGTGCGTGCTAGTGCATCCTCCACTAGTTCGTCAAGCGCGGTGGCAAAATCATTAAGATTCCAGCTCGGTGGCATGTAGCAGCTGAAGATCCAAACGCCCATAGACAAGGCTCTGACAAAGGCGGAGCCTGAGCCAATGTTGTTCATGAATGATGGCTTTTCGGAGTATGCCCAGATCGCGGCCAAGTTTGCTGTATTGCCGACAAAGTTTAGCCTGTGTGGGATTTTAAAACGCTCGCTAATTATTGCGATGTCGATATCGTTTTCGCGCGTCGTCTGGGAAAGCAGAACTTGAGCTGCCTGCAGTGGTTTAGGTTAATCTGAATAATCTTCATGTTGCTGTAAGAAAAACTGGACATTGGCGGCTGCTGGTTGCATAAAGCGTGTCTTGTTTGCCGGCTCTAGTGCATACGATGCAAGAGAGCTTTGTTGTGCATACTTCCGCCGAGTGGTCGCCCGACCCGCAGTTAAAGCACTGTTTTGAGGCGTCATGCTGGCTCCGGCATCTTGCTGCAATGTGACCTAAGTTGAGGCAGCGCTAGCATCTTCTGGGCATGTCGTTCAGGCGAATACGGCATTCAGCGCAACCTAATTTTACCTGCTTTGATGAGCTTAGCGGCGCTCTCCTTGGGGAGTGTGGCGACGAGTATGCCATTGTAGCCCGAACGCATTCTAATCAGACGGCTTGTAAGCAGGTCTGGCTCCAGTATTTCGGAGATTGCTCCCAATAAATCCTTGCTAGATGTGCTCTTCATTAAGTTTTCGCAGCTCAAGATTCACATTGTCTCCGAGAGCCTTTACTACAACTCCGTCGCCCAGTACTGCTTCGATCGCCTTTTGCAATGGGACAGTATTTTTGTCCGAAGCTTCTGAACGGACACGGAGCTTTTGTACTGCTGGAGTGCTCTATTTTTTTGGAGCTCGTTTAGCATGTCACCATAGGCTTCTTTAGCTTTGCAACGGATTAAAACGGCATCGGGGCGGCTTTTGCGGTGTTTTTGTGTGTTTTTCCACCTTTCTCCATTCTGTTCCCGCTCCTGCTGGGCAGGTTAGCTCGGGCGAGCTCACTCTCTTATCTAAGGTGCCCGGAGACGAACGAGAGTTCTTTTGGCCTTTGGTCACTGAAGTGAACGTTGGATTTGAGCTGGTCTTTGCTCCGCTGCAGTGTTTGCAAATCCTGTTTGTTTGTGCCTCTAGAGTGTTGTTTAGCTGCTGACTAACCTCTTCTTGGATGGCTTTCATGCGTTTAAGCTGCTTCTTCATGACTACGTTAACATTTTGAACGGCCTTATCCTCCAGTCTGCTTAAGATATCGCCCGCCAGAGTTCCAAGATCGTTCATTAGTTTGTGTGTGTGAAAAAAAGGTTAAAAAGTGCAGTGTAAAAGAGAGAGAAAAAAAAAAACATTAAATCTAGTTATATAGTTACAATTCTCCAATGTAAGAAAAAATTGGGAGAATGTGTTAGTTCAGCTGATCTAACAGCCCAGTATTGAAGCGTTTTTGTTGTTGTTGCGAAAGCAAAAACTATAACCTGTACAAAGAGTGTATAATTTTCAAAAATTAAAGCAAAAATGTGGGCTTTAGCAGTTGCAACTTTTTAAACAAAACCAAAAGAAAAACAATTTTTTTTATACTCTCTGCAAGAGTATATTGGGTTTGTGCAAAGTATGTAACAGGCAGAAGGAGGCGTGGCCGACCCCATAAAGTATATATATTCTTGATCAGCATCACAAGCCGAGTCGATATAGCCATGTCCGTCTGTCCGTCTGTCTGTCTGTCCGTATGAACAAATAGATTTCAGAAATGGTAAGAGCTACAAGTTCAAACTTGGTGTCAATCGATCACATATTTAGTCAGTCAATACAAGAATCTTTTTTTTTTCGATGCCACGCCCCATTCGCCCACAAGGAGCAAAAAACTAGACACAACTCGGAAAAATCGGTGTTATCGGCGAATATCTCAGTAACTATGGCACCTGGGATCACCAATTTAGATATGGAGCATTCCTAGCGACAGCGAAAATGCATTGGCATTTAAAATTTTGGACTGCCACGCCCCTTTTTTCCCACAATACATAAAAATAATTCTCAACTTTCGTTCCGTTCTTGGTCGTTTGTTCATATAGTATAGCATTGTAATTGTATAATTCGAGTGGGGGCTTATTATATCAAACTATCATAGAAAGACTCATTAAAATAGGACTATAAACAAGAAAACTAGCGTTACAATATTGATAATTGATAGCAATATCACTACTGAGTGCAAGCGAGACAGAAACATGCAAGCGTGATCGAACGTTTTCTCTGCTTGTGTGGCGACAGCGCTAACCGCAGACGCTGTGTAACGTATGTGTATTCGCATACAAACAGATGTTTGATTTTGCTTAGATTGTTTTTGTTTCAAGGTGTTTTAATGGAAGTACTGCACATTGTAATATCTCGATGCCGATTTTAATAATTTAATCGGGCGTGCTCGACTGTACTTTTCTTTCTTGTTTAATAATAATACATAGCTTGTTGGACATTCAAATGTAAATATATACTGAAGTTGCTGTCGCAGCGAAAGTTCAGTTCAGCGCCCTAGATGCGACGGTCAACCGACGGTAACCTGATATCTTGCACATGCTGCAAGATCAGCGTTATCACTTATGCCCAGTCGACTCGCCGGCTGTAGTTTTGTAGCATTAAGTACGTATATTTTGTATCTTTGTATTACTTAGCAACTAAGTACTTTAGGTTTAGCTTACGCCCCAGCTTGCTGGTGGTTCCTAATTCTGTTTTGTTCTTACAACGAAAGCGAAAAGCTCGTTTAATAAACTCTGCTCCGGCAACTAGCCGTAAATTACTTTGAAATTATTATTTCTGCATTGCTGTGGTACAAGCCCAGTGATACGAGAGACAAGTAAACTCTCCACCATAATCATCCTAAAGAACGGAACCTTACGGAACCTTGACGCCCAAATCAGCAGCTGCATGTCTGGACAGCAACGTGGGAAAATGCAACTATTTAATTAGCGCCCAACTTTTAAGAACCCTACACCCAGGATAGAAGATTAGAAATAAATTTAGAAAACATGTAAGTGGAATGTTTAATCAATACAGATTTAAAAATTTAATTAAATAAATTGAATGAAATAAAAACAAATAAGTGATCGTGAGTCAAGCCGAATATAATATTGGTTTTCTATAATTTAAATGTACTAAATTTCTGTTCAAATAATGCCATTGCCGAATATACTTACTCGGTCGTGATTTAATGTGAAGTGATCCCTAAAGAGATCGGTTACGAAAAAGCTAATGACTAGTTTTGGCCCGTATAGGGAAGTAAAGAAAGATATAATAAGTGATAGTGAATGTGGAAACGAGTGGGCTTTCAACCGACAGTTAAAATGGACATGAACCAAGTGCAAGCATTAGTAGCGAATGATGTCAGTCAGGCATTAGCGGATTCAATCAGATTTAATGCGCAGTTTAATTTACTAAAACAATTAATTTACTGAAAGAAAACTACCAAAAATTAAACATAGAAGCACCTTAGGTCGCAGCATATCAGAGAATTACCGTAAATCCAGACATCCAGTGCGATATAAAATTAGACATTATAAAATCAGTACCCGATTTCAATGGAACTCAGGATGATTATGTGGCATGGAGACAATCCGCCACAGATGCCTATGAACTTTTCCAGCCATTCGTGAGTAGTAGCGCGCATTACCAAGCGGTAACTATTATTCGGAACAAAATCAGAGGTACAGCAAGAGCGCTATTGGTGTCACATAACACTGTATTAAATTTTGACGCCATAATAGCAAGGTTGGACTGCACATACGCAGACAAGACGTCACCTAGGCTCTTGCGCCAGAACCTTGATATGGTCACACAGGGTAATTCCAGCTTCATGGAATACTACGATGACGTTGAACGCAGATTGACGTTGGTTGCGAATAAGATCGTGATGACGCATCAAGCGGATACAGCCAAACTCCTCAACGAAGATGTCAGAGCTGATGCATTGCATGACTTTGTTTCAGGCCTTAAGATATCACTGAAAGCAGTGGTATTCACGGCCCAGCCCAGAGATTTGCCATCTGCATTAGCTATCGCCAGAGAGGCAGAAGCGAGTATAGAGCGTAGCATTTTTTCGGCCACGTATGCAAAATCTATGGAGGACAGGGCACAGTCAGGTGAAAATAGCAAATACCAGGCGCGCTCATACGATAAACAGGGGAAAAACAATGGAACCGAATATGGCTAAGATAGAAACCCACATTTTTTTAAAAAACCAAATAGGCAACAGTAATCAGAATCCTAAAGAGGATAAAAGGTCAGCACCAGAACCGATGAATACGGGACCCGCCATGACTAAGTTTAGACAACCTACATCATTTGGACAGAATCAAGGGGCTAACACCCAGATTGAAAACTCGCAGGCTCAAAAGAGGCAGGTTTCTGAACGGATGACGGGCCAGAGACGTCAGCGTGTGCAGAACACCATTCAGCAAGCGAACAATGACCAAGACCAGGATTATTATAGGGCAGCTGAAGCCGCGGTCGCAGAAGCCCATGATGAGGCTGAAACAGCAAGTGACAATGACTTAAATTTTTTAGTGAGCGCTCCCGGTTGACGTTCGTCGAACGACAGCTGGCTGGGAGAAAGCCAGTATATTCAAAACTATATCCGCATACCATGGGGGTCAATGACTTTGTAAAACAAGAAATTAAAGATTTGGTGCAGAATGGCATCATTAGGCCTTCAAGGTCACCCTACAATAACCCAACATGGGTTGTTGACAAAAAGGGTATAGACGAAAGTGGGAGCAGGAATAAGCGACTGGTAATTGACTTTAGGAAACTAAATGAAAAGACCATCGCAGATAAGTATCCAATGCCCATCATATCCATGATAATGTCGAACTTGGGTAAAGCCAAATACTTTACGACATTAGGTCTAAAGTTCGGATTGAAGAATGCGGGAAGCATCTTCCAAAGAGCGATAGAGGACGTGTTGCGTGAACAAATTGGAAATACACGACGTCATAATTTTTTCTGAAAATGAAAAGGATCATGTAAAGCACATCGATTGGGTTCTAAAGAACCCTATGCGATGCCAACATGAAAGTTTCAAAAGAAAAAGCCCATTTTTTCAAAACGAGCGTAGAATACTTAGGGTTCATCGTGAGTCTGGGTGGCGCTAAAACAGACACGGAAAAGGTAAGGGCTATACAAGAATATCCAGAACCGAAATCCCTGTATGAGCTTAGGTCATTCCTAGGATTGGCCAGCTACTACAGATGTTTTGTTAAAGACTTTGCAGCAATTGCAAGGCCATTGACAAATTTGTTAAAAGGAGAGAATGGGTCCGTCTGACAAAAAGTGTCAAAGAAAACAACCATAGATTTTGGCACACCAGAGCGAGATGCGTTCGAAAAATTAAGGAATGTTCTAGCCTCTGAGGACGTTACTCTCAGATACTCAGATTTCAGGAAACCATTCGATTTGTCAACGGATGCCCATGCCCACGGTATTGTCGCAGTACTGTCTCAGGACAACAGACCCATAACAATGATTTCAAGATCATTAAAAGACAGTGAGTCACATTATGACACCAACGAGAGGGAAATATTAGCTATAGTTTGGGCCCTGGGAAAATTACAGCAATACCTATATGGTACAAGTGTCATTAACACAAACCACCAGCCATTAACGCTTGCGGTGTCTGATAGAAACCCCAATGCAAAGATAAAAAGATGGAAAGCGTATATCGACGAGCATAACGCTAAGATCCACTACAAACCGGGTAAAGAAAACCACGTAGCAGACGCACTCTCGCGACAGAACGTGAATGCTCTGCAAAGTGAAGTAATATCCGACGCAGCAACAATTCATAGTGAACTATCTGTAACTTATACGATAGAAGCTACTGAGAAACCTTTGAATTGTTTAAGAAACCAGATGGTTTTAGAGGAATCAAAGTTTTCTCTAAAACAAAACTTCATATTCTTTGGCGAAAAAACACGCCACAAAATTCATTTTACTGATAGAAATGAATTCCTAAAGGAAGTTAACGCAGTAGTTAATCCGAGTGTGGTCAATGCTATATACACTGTGATCTGCCGACGCTGGCATTCATCCAGCATGAGTTAGTGAGAACGTTCCCTTCAACAAAGTTTTGGTACTGTAAAAATATGGTAATCGACATAGTTGACAAAACAGAACAAAAGGACATTCTCATAGCAGAGCACAATCGGGCGCACAGAGCCGCACAGGAAAGCATGGCCAGGCTGGCTAATGAAGTTGTGGCCAACTGCAGAACTTGCACTAAGTGCAAATACGACAGGCACCCGAAAAAACAAATTCTTGGAGAAACACCAAAACCATCATTTCCCGGCGAGCAATTGCACATTGACATTTTCTCGACCGATAAGAAACAATTTCTGACATGTGTCGATAAGTTTTCTAAATTCGCAATAGTGCAACCAATAATATAACGTACCATAACAGACGTGAAAGGCACTATCATCCAAATTATAAACTTTTTTCCCAACAAAGGTTGTGTATTGTGATAATGAGTCACTGTTAAAGAATAACTTTGGGATCGATGTGGTAAATGCGCCACCATTACATAGTACTTCTAATGGCCAAGTGGAACGATTCCACAGAACATTGTCGGAAATTGCTAGATGCATTAAGCTGGAAAGAAAGATCGACGATACGATCGAAGTTATCCTACTTGCAACTCTAGAATATAACCGTTCACTGCATTCAGTGACAGGCAAGAAACCGATAGAAGTGATATATTCATCGACTGATGAATTTAGGGAAGCCATAAGAGCAAAGATTGAGAAAACTCAACAGATTCAACTGGACAGAAACAATCCACACAGGCAAAACAGGATATTTGAGGTAGGAAAAAAGTCTTCATCAAATCCAACAAGAGACTTGGAAACAAGCTTACCCCCTTGTGCTCAGAAGCAGTACTACAAGCAGACCTAGGAACGTCTGTACTCATTAAGGGGAGGGTGGTCCACAAGGACAACATAAAATAGGAATTAGATTAGCGATTATAAATTAGTACTAGAACTAAGAAACACAGTAGGGTTAATCCAATTTTTTTTTTTTTCTTGCAGGCTTATTTGGTCGATTTTATCCCTAATAAGTATAATAAACGCTCGGATCACCGACTATTCTCATTCAAATTACATACCCATAGTAGATGGAAATGTAATGATTTGGGAACAACATGGCTATGCACGACACCCAAGTA
>JAECXC010003136.1:0-19560 GCA_018152125.1 Drosophila dunni
ATATCGGCTGATCAAAGCCGCAACGCAGTCGGCCCATTTCGGCAATGTATTATAGTCAATCTGTTCCTCATACTTGGACTTAGATGAAGATCTACCTTCGACGGGACTATATGAATCAAGATTGCGTTTGCGAAATCTTGTTCATATCTAACGGACATTAACGACGCATATATTGCCGAGACCGAGTCAACCATTGTTCGAATTCCAATTGCCTATTGCTTAGACATGGGATCAATATCAAACAACTGGGCATTTGTTGTCATATACTCTACTTAGACTCTCTTATGCCTTCGGGTAATTCGCATCAGATACCTGAAAAGCTCTGATGGTGCCTAACGCCTTATCTGATAAGCACGACAACAAATGATTGAGCTGTTCAATATTTGAAAGCGGGCGGTCAGAGTCTACCAAGCTATTAAACAGACCGATGAATTCCGATGACCGGGCAACTTTAGTTTGGGCAAGTGAGAATGGTGTGAAGGCGCACTTGGGGCAGCCATTTGTGAAGACCGTGCCAATATACATGTTACCCTCAAGCGTTGCACAGATAGTATTGTCAGGATCTATTGAATCGATCTCTGACTGCAGATCCATAGCTCTGGAAATGTACGAATTTAATATGTCTAGCCGGCACTGAATCTCAAACTTACTTGGAGTCACCATTTTATTAATGAGTTAACTCCTTTGGCACTCTATGTCGCTCTCTACTTTCTCCAATTTAACAAATAATTGACATAACCGAGCACTAAGGCAAGTTACGTTGTCGTCCACTATAGTCTCATTGTAATCTACCTTGTGTGCCATATTAAATTTCTAATGCGACTATTCGAATGCACAAAATTAACACCAGTTGGCGATTAATATTATTTTTAGAAAATCAGAAGAATAAATATAATCAACTGACTAACTAATCTTCTCGCATGTAACAGAGAACCGCAACTAAAGTAAACGCAAGCGTATGCAGATAAGCGCTGAAAGTTGTCAACAAAAACAAATAGCAACCAGCGCAAACGATGATCAGCTGATAAGCGATGTTCCGACTATTCGACTGCACACTGTGAAAAAGAACAACAGCGCATGCGCACGTAGACAAACGATGCGATCTCCCAACAACAGCGCATGCGTAGGCAATCTACCAAAAACAACAAAAAAGACTTGCAGTTAATCAGCGTGCGTTTGTATGTTTGCTAGCGCATATGTAAGCAGCGTTGACACAAACAAAGTAAAGCAACATCAAAGCAAGCAGAATCAAAGTCAAGCTTTAACAAAGTACAAGCTAACTACCGCAAGACAAAATCCAAAAACTGTATGTATGTAAACGCGATCTGCGCTTTACGTATGTGCAAATTATGTGCAAAGAACAAAGGTCAGAAGAATCGCTCTTCGACTCAATTCTGGGATTATTATATTCTCTGCAAGAGTATATTGGGTTTGTGCAAAAGTATGTAACAGGCAGAAGGAGGCGTGGCAGACCCCATAAAGTATATATATTTTTGATCAGCATCACAAGCCGAGTCGATATAGGCATGTCCGTCTGTCCGTCTGACCGTCTGTCCGTCTGACCGTCTGTCCGTCTGTGAGTATGAACAAACAGATTTCAGAGATGGTAAGAGCTACAAGTTCGAGCTTGGTGTCAATCGATCACATATTTAGTCAGTCAATACAAAAGTCTTTTTTTTTCGATGCCACGCCCCATTCGCCCACAATGAGCAAAAAACTAGACACACCTCGGAAAAAATCGTTGTTTTCGGCGAATATCTCAGTAACCATGGCACCTAGGATCACCAATTCTGGTATGGAGGTTCTTAGCGACAGTGTAAATGCATTGCCATTTAAAATTTTGGACTGGCACGCCCCTTTTTTTCCCACAATACAAAACAATAATAATAACACAAAGAAATTGGACTAAAAAAACAAGAAAACTAGAGGAGTTATAATATTGATAATTGAACGCCATATCAAGGTATAAGTGCAAGCGAGACAGAAACATACAAGCGTGATCGAACGTTTTCTCTGCTTGTGTGGCTTCAGCGCAGACCGCAGACGCTGGCCGCGCCCAATACACACATACATACAAGTATGAACACATATAATGTCAAACGTATGTGTATTCGCATACAAACAGATGTTTGATTTTGCTTAGATTGTTTTTGTTTCACGGTGTTTAGATGGAAGTACTGCACATTGTAATATCTCGATACCGATTTTAATAATTTAATCGGGATTAAAATGCAGAGAGTATTATACGGTCGGGCGTGTTCGACTGTACTTTTCTTTCTTGTTACTACGATGGCTATGTGGGGACTCAAGTGTATTCGGCTCCTCGCTGTGGTTATCCAAACTTCCGCCAACGTCAACAACTCCAGGGAAAATCGAAAAATCGAAGTTTCTCGACACCGATAAACACCGCAAACCGAGCCTTGAAATGTCTTAAAGACCAACGAACGCGAGGGAAAATCCCTGCTCGGGCGCCAGTGAAAAATCGTAAACTTATTAAATTAAAACAAATTGCAAGTTCTAAACACTACAATTTATTTGTTAGACTAAGCAAACGCGGAAAGGCTTGCCAACGTGTGTGTGGTTTTAGCGAGACGAAAGTTATAGCTAGACTGCTGCTCGCGACAGCTGCATTGCCGAATGCAAATTTGACTTAGCAACTAGCTTAAGTACAAGAGTTCATTACAATACTGTACAATTCAGTAATTTCGATAATTTATACAAATAATAAAAATTCATTATGTACCTTATTCTAACTACTTATATTTATGATTGAACATTTATGTATTTATGATCGACCCTACGACCTCAGACGAAGATTCCAGAACGTGTCGCAACTCTACCATTTACACCATCCTATACTCTTTTTGACAGTACGGGGTCTAAAAAGTAAAAAAAAAGTTAGCCAGGCCTGTAATCGAACCTGAGGTGGGGTTTGAACCGCAGATCTGTTGTATCTCTCGCGCATGTCTATCACCTGGACCACACCACTGTTTACAATTAGGACGGCTTAAGTAGATCAACAAGATCTTTCATAAAATAAAATTTTCAACATTTTTGGCATAAGTGATTCATATTTTGTAGTTGTCCGATTTGGACCAAATTTGATGAGGATTTTTTTAAATTTTAAAAATTTTTTGATTTTGATTGATTTGTCCTATGTGAACTATAAGCTATAGTTGTCCGATCTTAATGAAACTTGGTGAGGATAGTAATAGTGGTAACTTACACTTACTTTATAACTTTGGACACGATAGCTCTGATAGTTTCGAAGTTGTCGTTTAACGAAAATATTTTTTTTCAATTTACTGGGGTGGCAGGGGGTGGTGGCAGGGGGTTGGCAAAAATATGAAATTAACTTAACCTCCCTGTCACATAGACGGACTTTCATTCCAAATTTGGTGGCTCTAGCTCTTGTAGTTAAAAGATCCAAGTGTTCATCCGGACATCGGACAGACAGATAGACGGACATTGCTATATCGACTCGGCTATTGATGCTGATTACGAATTTGACAAAACTAATAGACCCCTCTACTCTTTTTATACTCTCTGCAAGAGTATATTGGGTTTGTGCAAAGTATGTAACAGGCAGAAGGAGGCGTGGCCGACCCCATAAAGTATATATATTCTTGATCAGGATCACAAGCCGAGTCGATATAGCCATGTCCGTCTGTCCGTCTGTCTGTCTGTCCGTCCGTATGAACAAACAGATTTCAGAGATGGTAAGAGCTACAAGTTTGAGCTTGGTGTCAATCGATCACATATTTAGTCAGTCAATACAAGAATCTTTTTTTTCGATGCTACGCCCCATTCGCCCACAATGAGGAAAAAACTAGACACACCTCGGAAAAAATCGGTGTTTTCGGCGAATATCTCAGTAACTATGGCACCTAGGATCACCAATTCTGGTATGGAGCATTCCTAGCGACAGCGAAAATGCATTGGTTTTTAAAATTTTGGACAGCCACGCCCCTTTTTTCCCACAATTCATAAAAATTATTCTCAACTTTCGTTCCGTTTTTAGGTGTATGTTCATATAGTATAGCATTGTAATTGTATAATTCGAGTGGAGGCTAACTATAACAAACTATCCTAGAAAGACTCATTGAAATCTGTAGTGAACCAGTAGTGATCTTGTCTCACTAGTGTGCGTTGTTGTGCTCATTATGCACCTAGTGAGTTTTGCTACTATTCAACACTCGAGCAGGTCACTGAAAGGCTGAAAGCGGGCGTGCACTTATTATCCGGCTCCATAGGAGGATAGCTCGAGGGATGGGGTGGGGTTCTTGCCTCGTCTTCTAATACGTCACAAAAAGAAAAGAGAAGTGCACTGTTCATGGCTAAATTGCAAAACAAATCTACTCATAAAAGTTCTTATGATTCTCAAACAAATTCATTTTAGCAAGATTTCAGTAACCAAAACAAACATTATATCTCAATTATTTAATTCAATTATTTAAACCAATTAATTCAACATCTTACTCA
Organism: Drosophila dunni; assembly: GCA_018152125.1. NCBI lineage: Eukaryota > Metazoa > Arthropoda > Insecta > Diptera > Drosophilidae > Drosophila > Drosophila dunni. The sequence goes on from JAECXC010003136.1 coordinate 4,483, forward strand.
GACAGTTTCCTTGTGCGGCTTCCGAAGGGCCCGACGAATGCGTAGTAGCTGTTGGGGTTGAAGTTGATGTTATGGCCTAGATTAAGAAATAGTTTTAATAAGGTTTCATAAAGTCTTGCTTAAATGGCACAAAATTAAAATTGTCTAACAATATCTAATTAAATTTTTTAAGTTTTATATAAATTGAATGCCATGTTATTTGTGCGCTAGACGCACTACAAACCGGTCGGCGGAAATTAATTTCGCAAACTAAAGCATCAAATGAATGGTCTATACAATTCCAACACCAGATTAATTGCCAACAAAAATTCAAGAGGCGCAGCGACGACGATCCGTTAAGTGGACGGCCTCGACGATATTTTCGGCTCAATACAAAAGGTTCGGCTTTGTCCAATAATCAGCCAGAATTAAGGAAGGTATTTTCTCCGGGTTCTCGAGACTAAATATGGTGATCTCTTGGGCGGAATGTTCCAGTGCAGGTTATGTGCATAGCATAATTATGTGCAAATTGAGGTTGTGTGACTTCTAATCAAGTCTGAGCGGCACTCCAGATACTATTTCTTTGCTGGATAAGATGTCATGCAGCCGCATGCAATCCAGGGAGGAATTAACCTTTAACAGAGCCTCCGATCTGCGAGCTGGCCGCTACGCAAATTAGAATCGGGGCTCTGTGAATCGGGTTCTGTTTAAAACAACAAAATTAGTTCAAACAATAACTATAATCACAACAAAATATCACCTTTTTAGATAGTTATTGACCGAGTTATTAATTCGTCTTAACTGATATATTTTACTTTTGTGGTCTGCCACTTTTGTTTCACTTTTGGACTTATAATTGTTTTTCTTTACTAGGGAACACTTCTCCCGTCACTGTTGCTAATGCACTGCGCCCAAAAAGAACTAAGCTTTAAGCCACTGTTCTATTTATAGATGAGCTTTATGTGCGCGACACCAATTATCTTAAGCCTAACTGCATTGTCGTATGATTTGCCGAATAAGCATGAAGTATCAATATGTGCGTGAGCGAGATGTCAACGCAGTTCATCTTTTATCTAGGCTTAGCTGTAATGTTATCTTGCCTGTTCTGTTCTCTTAACCGGGGTTAATTAAGCCGGCTTAATTAGAGCTTTCGCTCAGCGTGTAAAAGCTTAAACTGTACTCATTTAGTCGAGCATCAAACCCAACTTTTAAGCTGCGCCTAAGTGAAGACTCAAACCAAGTTTAAAGATGTTCTCAACATTCGACTGCACACTACAAATCGGACTATAAACAAGAAAACTAGAAGCGTTACAATATTGATAATTAAAGGCAATATCACTACTGAGTGCAAGCGAGACAGAAACATGCAAGCGTGATCGAACGTTTTCTCTGCTTGTGTGGCGGCAGCGCAGCCCGCAGACGCTGGCTGCGCCGAATACACACATACAAACATATAATGTCAAACGTAAGTGTATTCGCATACAAACAGATGTTTGATTTTGCTTAGATTGTTTTGGTTTCAAGGAAATACTATACATTGTTATATCTCGATGCCGATTTTAATAATTTAATCGGGATTAAAATGCAGAGAGTATTTTACGGTCGGGCGTGCTCGACTGTACTTTTCTTTCTTGTTTATAGTACGGGGTCTAAAAAACAAAACAAAAACAAGTAAGAAAGGCTACAGTCGATCGAGCCGACTTTAAAAGACCCCGTACTCCCACAGTAATGCGCATTTGTATTTAATTTGAATTAAAACTTTATAACGAAATTTAAAAATTAAAATTTATTTGTACATTTTGAATTAATATTTAAACAAGTAAGAAAGGCTACTCCCGATACTCCCATAAAAATGCGCATTTGTATTTAATTTGTATTTAATTGTAATGTAAATGTATTTAATTTATAGCGAAACTTAAAAATTATAATTTATATGTATATTTTGAATTGATATTTAAAAAAAAATTAAATTAGCAATTCTACCATTCGCGCCACGCACCACTTTCAAGCTTGTTCCGCTTATTTGCATGTACATGTTATACATACAAGTACACACTAGTTTGAAATTATGTGTATGCACATATGTATGTATGCGTGCCTAGTACTGGTCGGCACGGCAGCGTCGCAGCGTCTGCGAGCAGCGCTGACGTCAGACAGGCAGCGAAATTTCAGCTAAATTACATCATTTTTCTAACCTTCTAAGTTTGTTGTTAATGGACGGATTTTAACGCCGCTTGGAGGATAGTTTGACACGATATTCCTCTAAACGAATAATTAATTACAAACACTGTACTGTTTGACTAACTGCCTTAAGCCCGGCCTTGAATTTTAAAAGTTTTTTAGCTTTTTTAGTTTTTAAGAAAAGGGGACGTGGCAGCTCAATATTTTGAATGGCATTGCATTAAGGCCGTCTCTAGCAGGGTAGCAGGGTAGCGTCTGCGAGCAGCGCTGACTTCACACAGGCAGCGAAAACATTCGAAACAAGTAAGAAAGGCTACAGTCGATCGAGCCGACTGTAAAAGACCCCGTACTCCCATAGTAATGCACATTTGTATTTAATATAAATTAAAATTTTATAACGAAATTTAAAAATTAAAATTTATATGTAAATTTTGAATTGATGATTAAAAAACAAGAAAGAATGCTATAGTCGCCTCGCGACTTTAGGATACCCGTTACTCAGATTTAATATGTTATTAGTAATGGTGATAGATAAGATAGCTTTGCAAACAGAACATTTTCATACAAATTCGTGTTTAAAGCAAATTTTCGACCAATTGTTCCGGAAAAATCCTAAACTACTTTTAAATAAAAAACAAATTGCAACTTCTTAAACGTTACAATTTATTGTTGGACAGGCAATCGCGGAAAGGCTTGGCAGCGTGTGTGTGGTTTAAGCGAGACGAAAATTTCAACTGAGCTGCCGCGCTCGCGACAGCTGCTCTGCCGAATACAGATCAAACTTACGTGCTAGCTTAAGTATGAGAGTTTTCTACACTACTGGACAATTCGATAACATCATTAATTGAAATTTAACCTAACAATTCAATATTTTACTTATTCTAACTAATGCTTGTGATCCATCATAACGGCCATTTTAAAGAGATCGCCTTTAATCCCTTGGAAAACCTAGCAGCAAGCGCAGGCCGCCAGCTGATTTGCCGCATGTACAGTCCTCCGACGAAAGGGGCGCTCCGAGATAAGCCTCCACTCTATCTTTATTCCGCGGCGAAGTGAAGGGTGCGCTGATTCCAGTACAAAAAGTCCTGGAACTTCTTAACCAGGTTCCTCACGAAAATGTGGCGAATTCACAAAGTATCGCCGGACTGGCGTGCCACGTCGAGCGAATAAGCTGTACGCTGTTAAAGTGAGATCTTAGTGAACCTTGCTGTAAGTTCAATATGAATAGCATTTGATGCAAAACACACGAACACCGCTGTATACACTTTACCTCTACCTCTTATCTTTATCAGCACATTTGTGGCACCGCACAACTCTATAGCTGGATGAATTAAAGAGATTCGACTTTCAAAATTGTCCAACTTTTGACTGTATATAGTCAGCAATTGCACTCTTCCTAAGCTAGCTGGGCAAACGAGTACTGAGTATTCTTTAAATCCTTAAGGCCAATGTCTTTTTACCTTGCAACGAAGTTGAACGAACTTATGGTTATAATGGTTTGAAAACCATTGTGGCAATTGAAGTTTGCCCGTTTTGATATCTGCCGTGAGGACAGGTCGGCTCAGGCGGAACCTAAACAATGAACAAATTAGATCCCTCTGGATAGCAGGTCCCACCACTACTACTCAAAGTTTGGTGGAACTGCTATCAGGTCTCAGGACGCAATGGTGTGAAAGGGTGTAGTGTGGTCCTGGTGGAACTTCTGTATCTAGGAAAATCATTCGACCAAATTCAAGATAACTGTTCATGAAACTCGAATATACATTATGAACTTCCAACTTCATGGAAAGTACATGTCTCTTTGCAACTTTTGATAATCCCAGCACTTGGTGTCCACCTTATACCAAGCGTTTTTTCGAATCGGCATCATTGGAAATCCAAAGTTTCTCATATCCGCCTTCATCTAATATGTTATAATGGTTTGAAATCCATTTTGCCAATTGAATCTTCCCCGGTTTTATATCTGCTGTGAGGGCAGGTCGGTTCAGACGGAACCTAAAAAATGAAAAAATTAGATCCCTCTGAATAGCAGGTCACACTACTACTACTCCAATTTTGGTGGAACTGCTATCAGGTCTCAGGACGCACTGGTATCTACGAAAACCATTCCACCAAATTCTAGACACCTGTTCATGTAACTTGAATATACATTATGAACTTCCAACTTCATGGAAAGTACATGTGTCTTTGCAACTTTTGATGATCCCAGCACTTTGGGATCAGTCATGCAAGTCAAATTGACACCAAAGTGTCCAATCGGCAATTTACGAACTCTGTACTGAGAGCTTTGCTTGCAAACGATGGTCTTCGCAGAATAATTTGCCGAAACACTTTTCTCCGGGACAGCTTCAACCTCACAGTGTCGATCTACACTGTCTTCAAACCGAGCAACATTTTTGGATTTTAGTAAGCATTTTCTTGCACCGCCCTGATGCCACCTAACCAAACAACGTCCTGTAGGGGTGCGCCCTAACGTATGCAACACAACATTTTTTATTTTTTGGTATGCATTATTTTGGACGCGACTGTTTCACGATAGCAACAGCTGTTATGTTAACGCACTGTTAACTATCGATCGATGGCAGGACTCAACCATGCATGCGATCAACCGATAATGCTTGCAGATCACCTTTGGGTATGCGATATTTCGAGTAGGTGTCGACTTCCTCGATCGGCCTATTTCCTGTTCGACCATTGAATGAATGAGTCACGAAAGTGTTAAAAAAATAATCGTGACGCATCCAAGTTGCCTTGCAATTTATAAATATTTTCTGGTACTAAAAGTGCGTGAAAATCCGTTTGACGTGCGTCCGCACACATATTTAAGGAATTTAGAAAAATATTTTTCTACTAAAGGTATGTTGATTAACCAGTGTCAGACTCGCGTCTCATGAGTTCTTTTTTTTTTGGTGTAGAAGTGAAGATTTTGCCTCTCCAAACAATCACTGGCGACGAGGCCAAGCCAGTGCTTGCGAATTAAAAGACGCTTTGGCCAATACGGCACAAGTCGCAGTACCGGCGCTTCGTGTGGCACTCTTGGGTCGGCAACGAACGTTGCGCGCACACATTTTGTTTGCGACACGGCTGGCCGCTCAAGCGCGCACCCATTTTGCTTGCGACACGGCTGTCCGCTAAAGAGCGCACAGCCAATGACTAGTCGACGACGCCGCGATAAAACTGCTGGGAGTCCATTTCTACGCAAAAACCTTGTTGGTTTTAAATTGAGTTGCGCACCTTTTTCTAAGAAAAGCAAAAAGGGACTGGAGATAATGATCTACTAACCACTTCGGAAAAATAAAATAAAAAACAAGTAAGAAAGGCTACAGTCGAGCGAGCCGACTGTAAAAGACCCCGTACTCCCATAACAATGCGCATTTGTATTTAATTTCAATTAAAATTTTATAACGAAATTAAAAATTTAAATTTATATGTATATTTTGAATTGATATTTAAAAAAAAATTAAATTAGCAATTCTCATTGCCAGCATTCGAACCTACGATCCTCAGCGCCAACGATTTCACATCGCGCCGTAACTCTACCATTCGCACCACGCGCTACTTTCAAGCATGTTCCGCTTATTCGCATTAACATGTTATACATACAAGTACACACTCGTTTGAAATTATGTGTATGCACATATGTATGTATGCGTGCCTAGCACTGGTCGGCACGGCAGCGTCGCAGTGTCGCAGCGACGCATCGTCTGCGAGCAGCGCTGACGTCACACAGGCGGCGAAATTGCAGCTAAATTACATAAACTTTCTAACGTTCTAACTTTTTTGTTAATTGACGGATTTTAACGCCGCTTGGAATATAGTTTGATATGATATTCCTCTCTTCGAATAATTTTAATTATACACACTGTAGTATTTGACTAAATGCCCTAAATCCTGAAAATTTTGAACTTGAAATTTTGAAAGTTTTTTAGCTTATATGAGAAAAGGGGGCGTGGCAGGCCAAAATTTTGAATGGCATTGCATTAAGGCTGTCTCTAGCAACTCTAGCAACCAGAAATGGTGTTCCTAAGTGCCAAAGTTACTGAGTTATTGGCCTAAAACTACATTTTTTTTCGAGGTGTGTCTGGTTTTTTGCTCATTGCGGGGCGGTAAGGGGCGTGGCAAGAATTTGAAATAAACTTAACCTGCATAAGATAATAACGGACTTTCATTATAAATTTGGTGGCTCTAGCTTTTGTAGTTTAAAAGATCCAGGTGTTCATACGGACGGACGGACAGACAGACGGACAGACGGACATGGCTATATCGACTCGGCTGTTGATGCTGATCAAGAATATATGTACTTTATGGGGTCGGCCTGTTACGCACATTTCGCTTCTGACAAACCTAATAGACCCCTCTACACTTTTTTAGAGTACGGGGTCTAAAAATGAGAAAGGGGAATGAATTAAAAAACGTCATTCCGCAAACGCAACTTGATTCCAAAATTGTATATCTGGAGAATTTCTTTCGTTCGGAGTCTCATACCCTTTTGATGCTATACTTAATTTTTATATAATTAATAAGACTTTTTAAAGTCAGCCTTTAATTTTTAAATTCCATTATTCACGTAAGACTTTTGTAGATTTTCTTGGTATGGTATGTATAAAATAATATCCAATATTAGCTGTTATATATTCTAATCCGTTTAAAGTCCCCCACAGCAAATCGTCGTCTACAGGCCTGTCGACTACCATAAAGTATTGTCAGCTGTATCAACGTATGTAAGAATAAAATAAAACAGAGTGAGTTAAAACAGAACACTAAATTATATATGGCAGCTATCCAACATTAATAATATTGAAAGAAGTAATATATCCTACATACCAAACCAAACAAATGTTGACAAAACACAGGATATTAAAATTAAATGCAAACAGTACACTGCTGCGCCTTTCAACCCTTAAATTTATAATTTCCTGAAGGACATGTATGTTGGCTTTTGAAATCCTTTTGTCACTTTCGTAAGCTGCGTCAATGTTTATTAAACTTATCCAAGGCAAATTAATTTTGAAACCAGCGATTGGTTGTATTTCTAGTTTTTATCTGAAGAATCCTTATCGGAAATCTAAAAATCTCCACTATGGAATGGGCTACCGAAATCGTAAACGTATGTTGCATGGTGTGATTTTAGTCGATTATGCGAAATGTTCATGAAATGCCGAACTAAGGCCGACTTAAAGGTTGGCAAAGACAAAAAAGGAAGGACCTTACCTTCGGATAGTCCTTCCTTAAAGGTGGTCATTATAGGACGTTGTGCTGTACGCTTATGGTTATCAAGTGCCTTGTCCTAATCGACTGCTGTCTACAATTTTAGTTATGTGGCACAGCAGCTAACTAGGAGGCTAAATTACCCACCCATTCTTTTAACCCTGGAGCTACGTAGTCGACCCCGTTTTAGATATTAATGACATCCGTCTGCTGCACACTTAGCCCCATGTGTACCGTTACCCCGATAATGTCAAAAGGAAGCAGAACGGGGAACAAAAAAAGTTTGATCAGCAAGAGACTTGAAGGAAGAAGTCAAAAATGAGTAAAGCATCGGCGACTTTGGGTTTGTGGACTGACAACTATGTCAAAAGGAACTTTATGGCAGTCACACTGCATTTTGCACAAGGAGTTCCCATATGGTCAATATGGACTCTAACCAAGATGATACAACTGTGGAAAATTTATACCAGAAACTTAAATCGATATTTCATGGAATTAAAAAAGCATAAAAAATCTAAATGCTGTAAAGTTCTATAAGTTACCGTTTAGCACAAATTATTGTAAAGGCATTGGAATGTAACTCTCCCTTAAACTACTGTAGTCATTTATTTCGCAAAAGTTTTGGACAAATCTTTTGTAGAAACAAAATGAGATTGGCTGATGTGATTGTTGAATGCAAAAAGATTGTTAAATTCTTCAAAAGCATATCTTCAGTATAAACTGAGGACGTCACTGAAAAGTCCATGCCCTACACGTTGGAATTCCCACTACACTATATTCAAATCCGTTGTAGACAACTGGGTGCAAGTCAGCAACGTATTAAACGAAAAGGAGGAATATCAACGGTTACTGCGCATTCATATAAATACTTTACAGGTTATAGTTGACCTGTGCACAAATTTTGAAATTATTTTCAAAGAACTGTTAACGCACTGTTAACTATCGATCGATGGCAGGACGCAACCCTGCATGCGATCAATCGATAATGCTTGCAGATCACCTTTGGGTATGCGATATTTCGAGTAGTTGTCGACTTCTTCGATCGGCCTATTTCCTGTTCGTCTATTGAATGAATGAGTCACGAAAGTGTTAAAAAAATAATCGTGACGCATCCAAGTTGCCTTGCAATTTATAAATATTTTCTAATACTAAAAGTGCGTGAAAACCCGTTTGACGTGCGTCCGCACATATATTTAAGGAATTTAGAAAAATATTTTTCTACTAAAGGTGTGTTGATTAACCAGTGTCAGACTCGCGTCTCATAAGTTCCTTTTTTTTTTGGTGTAGAAGTGAAGATTTTGCCTCTCCAAACAATCACTGGCGACGATGCCAAGCCTGTGCTTGCGAATTAAAAGACGCTTTGGCCAATACGGCACAAGTCACAGTACCGGCGCTTCGTGTGGCACTCTTGGGTCGGCAACGAACGTTGCGCGCACACATTTTGTTTGCGACACGGCTGGCCGCTCAAGCGCGCACCCATTCTGCTTGCGACACGGCTGTCCGTTCAAGAGCGCACAGCCAATGACTAGTCGCCGACGCCGCGATAAAACTGCTTGGAGACCATTTCTACGCACCTTGTTGGTTTTAAATTGAGTTGCGCACTTTTTTTCTAAGAAAAGCAAAAAGGGACTGGAGATAATGATCTACTAACCACTTCGGAAAAATAAAATAAAAAAAAAAAAAAGAGAAAGGGGAATGGATTGAAAAACGTCATTCCGCAAACGCAACTTGTTTCCAAAATTGTATATCTGGAGAATTTCTTTCGTTCGGAGTCTCATACCCTTTTGATGCTATACTTAATTTTTATATAATTAATAAGACTTTTTAAAGTCAGCCTTTAATTTTTAAATTCCATTATTCACGTAAGACTTTTGTAAATTTTCTTGGTATGGTATGTATAAAATAATATCCAATATTAGCTGTTATATATTCTAATCCGTTTGAAGTCCCCCACAGCAAATCGTCGTCTTCAGGCCTGTCGACTACCATAAAGTATTGTCAGCTGTATCAACGTATGTAAGAATAAAATAAAACAGAGTGAGTTAAAACAAAACACTAAATTATATATGGCAGCTATCCAACATTAATAATATTGAAAAGTAATATATCATACATACCAAACCAAACAAATTTAAAAGCAAACATACACTGCTGCGCCTTTCAACGCTTAAATTTATAAATTCCATGTATGTTCGCTTGTGAAATCCTTTTGTCACTGGTAAGCTGATCTCAGTAGCCTTTTTGTAAAGACAGCTTATCCAGGAAAATTAATTTTGAAACCAGCGATGGTTGTATTTCTAGTTTTTATCTGAAGAATCATTATGAATTAAAAATCTCCACTATAATGGGCACCTAAAGTAAACGTTGTTGCATTGATGATAGGGTAAAGACATGAGGCTACAAAAGTCTTTACAGATTGGGAGCTTAAAGCAGGAGGACCTTAACATCATAGTCCTTCCTTAAAGATTGTCATTCTGACCGTTGTGCTGTACTCTTATGGTTATCATCCTTGTCCTAATCCAACTCTGTCTACAATTTTAGTTATGTGGCACAGCAGCTAACTAGGAGGCAAAGTACCCACCCCACTTTCGCTCTAGTCGACCCCGTAGACAGAGTACGTCTCCAGTCTGCTGCACACTTCATGTGTTCGTTACATAATTAAATGGCGCCCAACGTGGGGCCCGAAAGAGTGTTACAGCTAGAGTTTTCTATTTAGCTAAAAAAATGTAGTATATCAGGACGTGGGTCCGAAAACCCGGAAAAGTAGCATTCACTTTCGTTTCGCCCAAGCTTCCCATTCTACCTTCCCCCGCTCCCATTCTCCTTTCGTAACCACCATCCAAATTTTTAGTAATTCAGAACAGACGCATCATTATTAGGAATATCAGAAATTCTGTTTGTCTTCGTGGATTCTGACCAATAATGATACAGTTTGTTAAATTATTAACTAGCTATTGCCAGTTAGTTTCAATGATTAAAAAAAAAAAAAAAAAATATTAGGATTTCTATTTGCTTTGGATTTTTAGTATTGACGTAACGTTAATCTACACCAGGCGTTAGAGTCCCAAATTTTCGACAAAGCAAGCCCTGACTCTAATGAGCTCAGTTTAACTTCGTCTCAAAGAGCGAGGTTGCGCCTCAGACCATGTGTAGATGGATCCGGTCATTCCACATCAACTAAAATCACACGTTTTCGTGTATCTTGATGATCTATTGGTAATGTCGGCTAATTTTGAAGATCATTTACAACACCTTGCAACAGTTTCTACTCAATTAAACAAAGCAGGACTGCCAATTAATGTAAGCAAAAGTCAGTTTGGGCTAAGTAAAGTCGATTATTTGGGATATATTGTAGGATAAAGTACTCTCCAAATCAACGCTAACAAAATTCAAGCTGTGAATGACTTTTCAGTTCCAAAGACTCGAAAGCAGTCTCCTTTCCTTTAGTATCGAGCACCGAAAAGGAAGTGAAAACGTCGTTGCCGACGCGCTTTCAAGGTCGTTTGAAGACGTAGAAGAAATTGCCGAACTAGATGTTGAATTGTTCCCTGAAATTGACTTAGATTCTGATGCGTTTCAATCCACTGATTATTGTAAGCTTAGAGAGAGTTATAAGTCAGCGGATTTACCTGATTTTCGTGTAATTGATAAATTTATCTATCGACGTTGTATGTTTACAACAGACTCTGATGACTGTTGGAAGTTGTTAGTTCCAGACGAACTACGCATGTCAGTGATCAAAGCCGCTCACGATCAGCCGACCTCTAGTCATTGTTGTACCGCCAAATGCCTAGAGCGAATAAGACGAAGGTTTTTCTGGCCAAAAATGGTTTGTCGATGTGCGAAAATATATAAGTTCTTGTAATACTTGAAGGACAACAAAATATCCCACATGTGCGTTAAAACCCCTAATAGGAACAGTAAAATTCCTTTCAAAGAATATATGTAGATTTTATTGGTCCTTTTACTCAAACAAAAAAAGGGAAAGTTGGAAATTTTTTTTTACTAAAAAATTTTTTTTTTTTTTTTTTTTAAGAGAGGAAAAAATTCACCTCACAGATTTTAATAAATTACTTAAGGGATGAAATATTTTTGGGGTACCGGAAATCGTTGTTAGTGACAATGGCACTCAATTTAAAAGCCATGAGTTCGCTAATTTCATTTCCAAGCATGCGATTCAACACATTTTTACCGGTGCATATGCCCCTCAGGCCAATGCAGCAGAGAGAGTTAATCGCTCCATAAACGCTTCTTTAAGAGCCTACGTTCGCAGCGATCAACGTTTATGGGATATTTACTTACCCAGTATCAATTCGGCACTGAGAAATTTTATTCATCAATCCGTAGGAATGTCGCCATACTTTATAGTGTTTGGACAACATATGATAACGCATGATACTGCGAAATCTTAAAATACTCAGTGATGGCACTGAACGATTGGACAGGACCGACAAATTTCATAAGATTCGATCTAATATTGGAAAACACCTCACTAAAGCATATGAGAAAAATAAGCAAACATATAATTTGCGACCTCGTTCATTTGAGATTGGTCAACAAGTTATAAATCGAAATTTTCCCTTAAGCAACGCAGCAGCAAATTTTAATGCAAAGTTAGCACCTGTTGGTATAGAAGTTCGTATCAAAAAGAAGTTAGTGAATTCACTATATCTTTTGGAAGACTTAGAAGGTAAAGAATTAGGGACATTTTACGCTAAAGACCTCTGGTAATTCATGTATCACCCTTTTTCAGCTTTTATCTTTGTCGTCCAGCCTAAGATTAAACCAGTGCAGTATGGGTCAAACGCCCGATTTTTAGGAATTAATTAATATCTCAAGAACCAAACAAGATATTTTAATTTGGTTTTTTGTATTTGACCTTTCACATCAAGAAGCGATTCTTGAAAAAAAAAGGGCGTGGCACCGCCCCTTCTTCATATTGTTAGCTACCATAACTTTTTTGTTTTTCATCAAATCTACGTATTAAATGAGTTTTCTTGTTCTGAAGACCCTGCGAAAAAATTGTCAAAATCGGTTGACTATATCATATAGTATTCATAAAAAAGTTGCTCAAATCACCTTTTTGCAAAAAAAACGCAATTTTTTAAGATTTTAGGCAAAATTGAAGTCAAAACAGTATAAATTTGTCGTTTTCTTATACAATGTTGCTATAAAACTTAATATTTGGCCATTGCAAGCTTTGGAAATATTGGAAACGGCGTCTTGCTTGCTTTGCAAGCTCCCTTGTTGACGCCAAACTTCTTAGAAAATTGCATTGCATACAACGAGGTTAGTTGCTAAAAACTTAAATTGTGCAAAAAGTGCACAAAAGTGCACATTGAGCTTTTGGGTCTGAATTCGTAATTGATTACTCTACAAAATGTACATAGTTGCATTGCTACAAAATGCTACAAACATAAGTTATCTTCTCTCAAAGATGAATTTATAACACAAAATCTTTGTTTGAGGTTAGTTTTTAGTTTACTTAAAACTCCACATAGCACGCAGATTTTAGATAGTAGTACACGGGTAATACATGTCTAGGCTGTATATGTACTGATACAAATCGAACAACTATATCGTATAGCTCCCATAGGGCCGATCGGTCAAAAATGCGCTCCAAATATGAAATTGTATGAAAAACTTTTGCGTTAACTAAGCTATAATAATCAAACTCTTACAGAATACATCTGCCAATAATATTTATATACTGAAGAAGTTTTATCCATTTCGGACTACTATATCGTATAGCCCCCGTAGGAACAATCGGTCGAAAATATGCTTTAAACATGAATTTGTATGAAAAACTTTTTCGATGACCAAGCTATATTTATTAAACTCAAACAGAATACATTTGCCATCAATATATACATACTCTCCAAGTTTGATCCAAATCGGACTACTATATCATATAGCACCCATAGGAACGATCGGTCGAAAATATGCTTTAAACATGAATTTGTATGAAAAACTTTTTCGATGACCAAGCTTTATTTATCAAACTCACACAGGATACATTTGCCATCAATATATACATACTGATTAAGTTTGATCCAAATCGGACTACTTTATCGTATAGCCCCCATACCAACGATCGGTCGAAAATATGTTCTAAACATGAATTTGTATGATAATGTTATGTTTGCCAAGCTATCTTAACTATCACCATTGTTAATAGCATATTGAAACTGAGTAACGGGTATCCAAAAGTCGCAAAGCGACTATAGCATTCTTTCTTGTTATAGTTTCGTTTGATATAGGACTTTCAGATTAAAAAACGAAATGGCTGTAACACACAGTTCCGAAGATATAGCGATTGCATTACAAACAGAGAATCCTTTTTGTAACATATGCAACGAAGTCTTGAATAAAAATTATCTTACAGCAAACACTTCCTGCAAACTTACATACCATAAGCTATGCATTATAGACCGTCTGAAAGTAACTCCAAAGTGTCCTGTATGTAATATTGATTGCACTACAGTGCAATCCCCTACAGTGCCAACCTCAGTCGGTACATACTGCACCTTCCGCGTAAGGAGTGCAGACTGTTGGTGGGCATTATCATGGGTCACTGCCGGGCATCACCGACGAGGCGAACTGCAGGAAATGCAAAATACCAAACACTGCTGAAACCCTTGAGCACCTCCTATGCCATTGCCCCGCCTTAGCCCGTACTAGGATGAAGTGTCTAGGAGCGCCACTACTACACTCACTGAAGGACGCATAAAAAAAAGAGCCCGGAGAGCTGCTGGTCTTTGCCAAGCATTCTCGCATCCTGACAGACTACGAGTAACGGATCCTCCACGCACGGACTACTAAGGGCCAACAAATGGCCTATGCACTGCCCTCTGAAAGGGCGTCCGGCTTAACCTAACCTAACCTTACTAGGAGATTTGGTGACATAGAAACCGATTACGATATATGGGAAAATATAAGGAAACGTCGACAAGGTGAAAATTAACTCTTTGATGATTTTCAGTATGCCATAGAAGTTCAGTGTGGCTTCAAAATAGTATAACAGAAAATGAGTCAGTCGATTAGTTTATTCGAAATGCCAAGCCAATGGTGCATCACGGACTACTCCATTTGAATTTAACAAATAGGTCACAGTTGAGAAGAGAAATTAGGAAGCATGAACAATTTTATAATGACATATAAGCCTTCAAGCCACGAGCTTTACGCTCTTATGTTACAGAACTATTGGTACCTGACGATACGGAACAATTACCTGAAGATACGGATGTGGCGAAAGACATTGCTGAAATAAAGAGACATACTACAAAAACAAAATTAGTCTGTTGGAATTGCGACCAGCCTGGACACCGATTTGATGATTGTATAGGCCCGCGTTAAATATTTTGCTTTGGCTGTGGAGCCTAAGAAATATTCAAGTCTATGTGTCCTAAATGTAACCCTTCGGGAAACCGAAAAAGGGATGTGTCAACCAACACCAAATAGACACATTCTCACCGGATATAGTATATCACGATTTTAGTACGCAGACCGAGGATCAAGATAGTACTTCTAAAATCCACATTTTATTTGCTCCTATTCGGAAAAGATTAGAAAACTATAATTCAATTCTTAAAAAGATTCTTGATGAATTAAACGAAGCAAATCATCAAGCCTAAACGTTCAACTAAACGTTTAAGAGAATATTGGTTTATATCCGCTATTTTTCTTAGTTCAGATAATAAAATTTTCACT
>JAECXC010003142.1:0-10093 GCA_018152125.1 Drosophila dunni
AGGCCTCTGCTTTGTCTTTTTCTGACGCCTCTGCTAGGCCTCTGCTGGCTTTCTGACGCCTCTGCTGGCTTTCTGACGCCTCTGCTAGGCCTTTGCTGGCTTTCTGACGCCTCTGCTAGGCCTCTGCTGGCTTTCTGACGCCTCTGCTAGGCCTCTGCTGGCTTTCTGACGCCTCTGCTAGGCCTCTGCTGGCTTTCTGACGCCTCTGCTAGGCCTCTGCTGGCTTTCTGACGCCTCTGCTGGCTTTCTGACGCCTCTGCTAGGCCTCTGCTGGCTTTCTGACGCCTCTGCTAAGCCCCTGCTGGCTTTCTGACGCCTCTGCTAGGCCTCTGCTGGCTTTCTGACACCTCTGCTAGGGCCCTGCAGGCTTTTCTGAGCCTCTGCTGGGCCTTCTTTCTGACGCCTCTGCTAGGCCTCTGCTGGCTTTCTGACGCCTCTGCTAGGCCTCTGCTGGCTTTCTGACGCCTCTGCTGGGCCTCTGCTGGCTTTCTGACGCCTCTGCTAGGCCTCTGCTGGCTTTCTGACGCCTCTGCTAGGCCTCTGCTGTCTTTCTGACGCCTCTGCTAGGCCTCTGCTGGCTGATCTGTTCTGACGCCTCTGCTAGGCCTCCGCTGACTCTGACGCCTCTGCTTAGGCCTCTGCTGGCTTTCTGACGCCTCTGCCCGGGCCTCTGCTGGTTTTCTGACGCCTCTGCTAGGCCTCTGCTGTTTTCTGACGCCTCTGCTAGGCCTCTGCTGGCTTTCTGACGCCTCTGCTAGGCCTCTGCTGGCTTTCTGACGCCTCTGCTAGGCCTCTGCTGGCTTTCTGACGTCTCTGCTAGGCCCCTGCTGGCTTTCTGACGCCTCTGCTAGTCTGGAGCCTCTGCTGAGCTTCTGACGCCTCTGCTAGGGCCTCTGCTGGCTTTCTGACGCCTCTGCTGGGCCTCTGCTTGCTTTCTGACGCCCTCTGCTAGGCCCCTGCTGGCTTTCTGACGCCTCTGCTAGGCCTCGGCTGGCTCTCTGACGCCTCTGCTAGGCCTCTGCTGGCTTTCTGACGCCTCTGCTAGGCCTCTGCTGGCTTTCTGACACCTCTGCTAGGCCTTTGCTGGCTTTCTGACGCCTCTGCTAGGCCTCTGCTGGCTTTCTGACGCCTCTGCTAGGCCTCTGCTGGCTTTCTGACGCCTCTGCTAGGCCTCTGCTGGCTTTCTGACGTCTCTGCTAGGCCCCTGCTGGCTTTCTGACGCCTCTGCTAGGCCTCTGCTGGCTTTCTGACGCCTCTGCTAGGCCTCTGCTGGCTTTCTGACGCCTCTGCTAGGCCTCTGCTGGCTTTCTGACGCCTCTGCTAGGCCTCTGCTGGCTTTCTGACGCCTCTGCTAGGAAGCCTCTGCTGGGCTTGTCCTGACGCCTCTGCTAGGCCTCTGCTGGCTTTCTGACGCCTCTGCTAGGCCTCTGCTGGCTTTCTGACGCCTCTGCTAGGCCTCTGCTGGCTTTCTGACGCCTCTGCTAGGCCTCTGCTGGCTTTCTGACGCCCCTGCTAGGCCCCTGCTGGCTTTCTGACGCCTCTGCTAGGCCTCTGACGCCTCTGCTAGGCCTCTGCTGGCTTTCTGACGCCTCTGCTAGGCCTCTGCTGGCTTTCTGACGCCTCTGCTAGGCCTCTGCTGGCTTTCTGACGCCTCTGCTAGGCCTCTGCTGGCTTTCTGACGCCTCTGCTAGGCCTCTGCTGGCTTTCTGACGCCTCTGCTAGGCCTCTGCTGGCTTTCTGACGCCTCTGCTAGGCCTCTGCTGGCTTTCTGACGTCTCTGCTGGCTTTCTGACGCCTCTGCTAGGCCTCTGCTGGCTTTCTGACGCCTCTGCTAGGCCTCTGCTGGCTTTCTGACGCCTCTGCTGGCTTTCTGACGCCTCTGCTAGGCCTCTGCTGGCTTTCTGACGCCTCTGCTAGGCCTCTGCTGGCTTTCTGACGCCTCTGCTAGGCCTCTGCTGGCTTTCTGACGCCTCTGCTGGCTTTCTGACGCCTCTGCTAGGCCTCTGCTGGCTTTCTGACGCCTCTGCTAGGCCTCTGCTGGCTTTCTGACGCCTCTGCTAGGCCCCTGCTGGCTTTCTGACGCCTCTGCTAGGCCTCTGCTGGCTTTCTGACGCCTCTGCTAGGCCTCTGCTGGCTTTCTGACGCCTCTGCTAGGCCCCTGCTGGCTTTCTGACGCCTCTGCTAGGCCTCTGCTGCCTTTCTGACGCCTCTGCTAGGCCTCTGCTGGCTTTCTGACGCCTCTGCTAGGCCCCTGCTGGCTTTCTGACGCCCTCTGCTAGGCCTCTGCTGGCTTTCTGACGCCTCTGCTAGGCCTCCTGCTGGCTTTCTGACGCCTCTGCTGGGCCTCTGCTGGTTTCTGACCTTTGCTGTTTCTGACGCCTCTGCTAGGCCTCTGCTGGCTTTTTCTGACGCCTCTGCTAGGGCCTCTGCTGGCTTTCTGTGCCTCTGCTGGGCCTCTGCTGGCTTTCTGACGCCTCTGCTGGGCCTCTGCTGGCTTTCTGAGCGTCTCTGCTAGCCCTCTGCTGGCTTTCTGACGCCTCTGCTAGGCCTCTGCTGGCTTTCTGACGCCTCTGCTAGGCCTCTGCTGGCTTTCTGACGCCTCTGCTAGGCCTCTGCTGGCTTTCTGACGCCTCTGCTAGGCCTCTGCTGGCTTTCTGACGCCTCTGCTGGGCCCTCTGCTGCTTTCTGACGCCTCTGCTAGGCCTCTGCTGGCTTTCTGACGCCTCTGCTGGGCCTCTGTTGGCTTTCTGACGCCTCTGCTAGGCCTCTGCTGGCTTTCTGACGCCTCTGCTAGGCCTCTGCTGGCTTTCTGACGCCTCTGCTAGGCCTCTGCTGGCTTTCTGACGCCTCTGCTAGGCCTCTGCTGGGCCTCTGACGCCTCTGCTAGGCCTCTGCTGGCTTTCTGACGCCTCTGCTAGGCCTCTGCTGGCTTTCTGACGCCTCTGCTAGGCCTCTGCTGGCACTCTGACGCCTCTGCTAGGCCTCTGCTGGCTTTCTGACGCCTCTGCTAGGCCTCTGCTGGCTTTCTGACGCCTCTGCTAGGCCTCTGCTGGCTTCTGACGCCTCTGCTGGGCCTCTGCTGGCTTTCCTGACGCCTCTGCTAGGCCTCTGCTGGCTTTCTGACGCCTCTGCTAGGCCTCTGCTGGCTTTCTGACGCCTCTGCTGGGCCCTGCTGGCTTTCTGACGCCTCTGCTGGGCCTCTGCTGGCTTTCTGACGCCTCTGCTGGGCCTCTGGCTTCTGACGCCTCTGCTGGGCCTCTGCTGGCTTTCTGACGCCTCTGCTGGGCCTCTGCTGGCTTTCTGACGCCTCTGCTGGGCCTCTGCTGGCTTTCTGACGCCTCTGCTAGGCCTCTGCTGGCTTTCTGACGCCTCTGCTGGGCCTCTGCTGGCTTTCTGACGCCTCTGCTGGGCCTCTGCTGGCTTTCTGACGCCTCTGCTAGGCCTCTGCTGGCTTTCTGACGCCTCTGCTGCTGGGCCTCTGCTGGCTTTCTGACGCCTCTGCTAGGCCTCTGCTGGCTTTCTGACGCCTCTGCTAGGCCTCTGCTGGCTTTCTGACGCCTCTGCTAGGCCTCTGCTGGCTTTCTGACGCCTCTGCTAGGCCTCTGCTGACTTTCTGACGCCTCTGCTAGGCCTCTGCTGGCTTTCTGACGCCTCTGCTAGGCCCCTGCTGGCTTTCTGACGCCTCTGCTAGGCCTCTGCTGGCTTTCTGACGCCTCTGCTAGGCCTCTGCTGGCTTTCTGACGCCTCTGCTAGGCCTCTGCTGGCTTTCTGACGCCTCTGCTGGGCCTCTGCTGGCTTTCTGACGCCTCTGCTAGGCCTCTGCTGGCTTTCTGACGCCTCTGCTGGGCCTCTGCTGGCTTTCTGACGCCTCTGCTAGGGCCTCTGCTGGCTTTTTCTGACGCCTCTGCTGGGCCTTGCTGACGCCTCTGCTGGGCCTCTGCTGGCTTTTTGACGCCTCTGCTGGCCTCTGCCCCTCTGCTGGGCCTCTGCTGGCTTTTTCTGAGCGCCTCTGCTGGGCCTCTGCTGGCTTTTCTGACGCCTCTGCTGGCTTTTGACGCCTCTGCTGGCCTTGCTCTGACGCCTCTCTGCTGCGGCCCTCTGCTGGCTTTCTGACGCCTCTGCTGGGCCTGCTCTTTCTGACGCCTCTGCTAGGCCTCTGCTGGCTCTCTGACGCCTCTGCTGGCTTTCTGACGCCTCTGCTAGGCCTCTGCTGGCTTTCTGACGCCTCTGCTTGGGCCTCTGCTGGCTTTCTGACGCCTCTGCTGGGCCTCTGGCTTTCTGACGCCTCTGCTGGGCCTCTGCTGGCTTTCTGACGCCTCTGCTGGGCCTCTGCTGGCTTTCTGACGCCTCTGCTGGGCCCTCTGCTGGCTCTGACGCCTCTGCTGGGCCTCTGCTGGCTTTCTGACGCCTCTGCTGGGCCTCTGCTGGCTTTCTGACGCCTCTGCTGCCTTTGCTGGCTTTCTGACGCCTCTGCCTCTGCTGGCCTCTGACGCCTCTGCTGGGCCTCTGCTGGCTCTGACGCCTCTGCTGGGCCTCTGCTGGCTTTCTGACGCCTCTGCTGGGCCTCTGACGCCTCTGCTGGGCCTCTGCTGCTTTCTGACGCCTCTGCTGGGCCTCTGCTGGCTTTCTGACGCCCTCTGCTAGGCCTCTGCTGAGCCTTTCTGACGCCTCTGCTGCTGCCTCTGCTGGCTTTCTGACGCCTCTGCTAGGCCTCTGCTGGCTCTCTGACGCCTCTGCTAGGCCTCTGCTGGCTTTCTGACGCCTCTGCTAGGCCTCTGCTGGCTTTCTGACGCCTCTGCTAGGCCTCTGCTGGCTTTCTGACGTCTCTGCTGGCTTTCTGACGCCTCTACTAGGCCTCTGCTGGCTTTCTGACGCCTCTGCTAGGCCTCTGCTGGCTTTCTGACGCCTCTGCTAGGCCTCTGCTGGCTTTCTGACGCCTCTGCTAGGCCTCTGCTGGCTTTCTGACGCCTCTGCTGGGCCTGCGTGCTCTGACGCCTCTGGGGCCTCTGCTGGCTTTCTGACGCCTCTGGGCCTCTGACGCCTCTGCTGGGCCTCTGCTGGCTTTCTGACGCCTCTGCTAGGCCTCTGCTGGCTTCTGACGCCTCTGCTAGGCCTCTGCTGGCTTTCTGACGCCTCTGCTAGGCCTCTGCTGGCTCTGACGCCTCTGACGCCTCTGCTGGCTTTCTGACGCCTCTGCTAGGCCTCTGCTGGCTTTCTGACGCCTCTGATAGGCCTCTGCTGGCTTTCTGACGCCTCTGCTAGGCCTCTGCTGGCTTTCTGACGCCTCTGCTAGGCCCCTGCTGGCTTTCTGACGCCTCTGCTGGGCCCCTGCTGGGCCTCTGACGCCTCTGCTGGGCCTCTGCTGGCTTCTGACGCCTCTGCTAGGCCTCTGCTGGCTTCTGACGCCTCTGCTGGGCCTCTGCTGGCTTTCTGACGCATCTGCCTCTGCTGGCTTTCTGACCCTCTGCTGGGCCTCTGCTGGCTTCTGACGCCTCTGCTGGGCCTCTGCTGGCTTTCTGACGCCTCTGCCTAGGCCTCTGCTGGCTTTCTGACGCCTCTGCTGGGCCTCTGCTGTTTCCTGACGCCTCTCCTGGGGCCTCTGCTGGCTTTCTGACGCCTCTGCTAGGCCTCTGCTTTAGCTTTCTGACGCCTCTGCTAAGACCCTGCGGCTTTCTGACGCCTCTGCTAGGCCTCTGCTGGCTTTCTGACGCCTCTGCTAGGCCTCTGCTGGCTTTCTGACGCCTCTGCTAGGCCTCTGCTGGCTTTCTGACGCCTCTGCTAGGTCTCTGCTGGCTTTCTACCCTTTGCTGGACCTCTGCGCCTCGGAGCCCCTGCTAGGCCTTTGCTGGGTGACAGGCGCCTCTGCTGGGCCTCTGCTGTCTCTCTGACCCTCTGCGAGGCCTCTGCTGGCTTTCTGACGCCTCTGCTGGGCCTCTGCTGCCTTTCTGACGCCTCTGCTGGGCCTCTGCTGGCTTTCTGACGCCTCTTCTGGGCCCTGCTGGCTTTCCTGACGCCTCTGGTGGGCCCCTGCTGGCTTTCTGACGCCCTCTGCTAGGCCCTCTGCTGGCTTCGCTCGGAAGGTCGACGCCTCTGCTAGGCCCCTGCTGGCTTTCTGACATCTGCTAGATTTCTTTCAATCTTTCTGACGCCTCTGCTAGGCCTCTGCTGGCTTTCTGACGCCTCTGCTAGGCATCTGCTGGCTTTCTGACGCCTCTGCTAGGCCTCTGCTGGCTTTCTGACGCCTCTGCTAGGCCTCTGCTGGCTTTCTGGGAGGACGCCTCTGCTTCAGATCTGTGACTCTGGCGCCCTGGCACTCTGACCTCTGCTGGGCCTCTGCTGACTCACGTTGGGCACTCTGGGAAGGAGGACGCCTCTGTTGGGCCCCCTGCTGTGTTTCTGACGCCTCTGCTAGACCCCTGCTGGCTTTCTGACGCCTCTCTTTGGGCCTGCTTTGTCTTTCCTGACGCCTCTGCTGGGCCTCTGCTTTGTGCTCTGGAAGACGCCTCTGCTGGGCCTCCTGCTTTGGTTCTTGACGCCTCTGCTGGGCCCCTGCCGGAATCTTTTCCCCTCTGACGCCTCTGCTAGGCCTCTGCTGGCTTTCTGAGCAGCGTCTCTGCTGGGCCTCTGCTGGCGGCTCTGACGCCTCTGCTGGGCCTCTGCTGGCTCTTCTGACGCCCCTGCTGGCTCTGACGCCTCTACTGGGCCTCTGCTGGCTCTGACGCCTCTGCTAGGCCTCTGCTGTCTTTCTGACGCCTCTGCTAGGCTCTCTGCTGGCTCTGACGCCTCTGCTGGGCCTCTGCTGGCTTTCTGACGCCTCTGCTGGGCCCCTGCCTGGCCTTTCTGACGCCTCTATTAGGTTCCTGCTGGCCTTTCTGACGCCTCTACTGGGCCTCTGCTGGCGCCTCCTGACGCCTCTGTCCAGGGCCCCTGCTGACGAACTGTGCGAGACCTCTGCTGGCTTTCTGACGCCTCTGCTGGCCTCTGACGCCTCTGCTGGCTTTCTGGCCACTGCTGGCTCCCTGATGCCTCTGCTGGGCCTCTGCTGGCTTTCTGACGCCTCTGCTGGGCTTTTGCTGGCTCTGACGCCTCTGCTAGGCCCTCTGTCGCCTCTGCTGAGCGCCTCTGCCCGATCTCTCTGATGCCTCTGCTGGGCCTCTGCTGGCCTCTGCTTTCTCTGACGCCTCTGCTGGGCCTCTGCTGGCTTGCTGACGTCTCTGCTGGGCCTCTGCCGATCTTTCTGACGCCCTCTGCTAGCCCTCTGCTGGCTCTCTGACGCCTCTGCTAGGCCTCTGCTAGTACTCTCTGAGCGCCTCTGCTAGGACTCTGCTGGCTTTCTGACGCCTCTGCCTGACGCCTCTCTGACTCTCTGATGTCCTCTGTTATATAATGATAAATTTCTGACGCCTCTGCTGGGCCTCTGCTGACTCTCTGACACCTCTGCTAGGATCTCTGCTGGCTTACTGACGCCTCTGCTGGGCCTCTGCTGCCCTCTGGGCCTTTGCTCAGGCCTCTGCTGAGGACTCTGCTGGCTTTCTGATCCTTTGCTGAGCCTCTGCTGGCTCTCTGACGCCTCTGCTGGGCCTCTCTGCTAGACTGCTCTGACGCCTCTGCTAGGCCTCCTGGTGGCTTTCTGACGCCTCTGCTAGACTCTGCTTTCTTTCTGACGCCTCTGCTAGGCCTCTGCTGCCTTTCTGACGCCTCAACTAGGCCTCTGCTGGCCTTTTGACGCCTCTGCTGGGCCTCTCTGCTGACTTTCTGACGCCTCTGTTGGGCCCCTGCTGGTTTTCTGACCCTCTGCTAGGCCCCTGCTGGGTTTCTGACGCCTTGTCTCTGCTCTGGCCTCTGCTGGCCTTTCTGACGCCCCTGCTGAGCTCTGCTGACTCTCTGACGCCTCTTCTGCGCCTCTGCTAGCCTCTGCGAGGTTTTTCTGACGCCTCTCTGCTAGGCCTCTGCTGGCTCTCTGGAAGCGCCTCTGCTGGGCCTCGGCTGGCTTTTCCTGACGCCTCTGCTGGGCCCCTGCTGCTCTGACGTCTCTGCTAGGCCTCTGCTGGCTTTCTGACGTCTCTGCTGGCTTTCTGACGCCTCTGCTAGGCCTCGGCTGACTTTCTGACGCCCTCTACTAGGCCTCTGCTGGCGTTGCTGGCGCCTCTGCTGGGCCCCTGCGGGTGCTCTGACGCCTCTGCTGGGCCTCTGCTGGCCCTCTGACGCCTCTGCTAGCCTCTGCTGGCGCCCTGACGCCTCTGCTGGGCCTCTGCTGGTGCTCTGACGCCTCTGCTAGGCCTCTGCTGGCTTCTGACTGGCCTTTCTGACGCCTCTGCTGCTTTCGGGCCTCTGCTGTCTTCCTGACGCCTGTGCGTTTGGGCCTCTGCTGACTCTCTGACGCCTCTACTGGGCCTCCTGGCGCTCTGACGCCTCTGCTGGGCCTTTGCTGGCTTTCTGAGCGCCTCTGCTGGGCCTCTGCTGGTCTTTCTGACGCCTCTCGCTCAGCGGACCTCTGCTGGTCTCCTGCACGCCTCTGCTCCCCTGCTGGCTTTCTGACGCCTCTGCTGGACCTCTGCAGATTTTTCTGACGCCTCTGCTGGGCTTTCTGACGCCTCTGCTGGGCCTCTGCTGTCTTTCTGACGCCTCTGCTGAGGCCTCTGCTGGCTCATCTGACGCCTCTGCTGGGCCTCTGCTGGCTTTCTGACGCCTCTGCTGGGCCTCTGCTGGCTTTCTGACGCCTCTGCTGGGGCTCTGTCTGACGTCTCTGGCCTCTGCTGGCGCTCTGACGCCTCTGCTAGGCCTCTGCTGGCTTTCTGACGCCTCTGCTAGGCCTCTGCTGACTTTCTTACGCTTCTGGGCCTCTGCTGGCTTTCTGACGCCTCTGCTAGGCCTCTGCTGGCTTTCTGACGCCTCTGGGCCTCTGCTGGCTTTCTGACGCCTCTGCTGGGCCTGGGGAGGCTTTCTGACGCCCTCTGCTGAGCCTCTGCTGGCTTTCTGACGCCTCTGCTAGTCTCTCTGACTTTCTGACGCCTCTGCTGGGCCTCTGCTGACTCTCTGACGCCTCTGACGCCTCTGCTAGGCCTCTGCTGGCTTTCTGACGCCTCTGTCTGAGGCCTCTGCTGGCTTTCTGACGCCTCTGCTAGGCCTCTGCTGGCTTTCTGACGCCTCTGCTGGGCCTCTGCTGGCTTCTGACGCCTCTGCTGGGCCTCTGCTGACCACTCTGACGCCTCTGCCTGAGCCTCTGCTGGCTTTCTGACGCCTCTTGCTGGGCCTCTGCTGGCTTTTCTGACGCCTCTGCTGGGCCTCTGCTGGCTTTCTGACGCCTCTGCTGAGCCCCTGGCTCTTCTGACGCCTCTGCAAGGGCCTCTGCTGGCTTTCTGACCGCCTCTGCTAGGCCTCTGCTGCGCTCTGACGCCTCTGCTGGGCCTCTGCTGGCTTTTTGACGCCTCTGCACATCTGAGGCCTCTGTTTTCTGACGCCTCTGCTAAGACCCCTGCTGGCTTTCTGACGCCTCTGCTGGGCCTCTGCTGGCTTTCTGACGCCTCTGCTGGGCCTCTGCTGCTTTCTGACGCCTCTGCTAGGCCTCTGCTGGCTTTCTGACGCCTCTGCTGGCTCTCTGACGCCTCTGCTAGGCCTCTGCTGGCTTTCTGACGCCTCTGCTAGACCTCTGCTGGCTTTCTGACGCCTCTGCTAGGCCTCTGCTGGCTTTCTGACGCCTCTGCTGGGGCCCTGCGCTTTCTGACGCTTCTGCTGGGCCCCTGCTGGCCTTTTTGACACTCTGTGGGCCTCTGCTGGCCTCCTGACGCCTCTGCTGGGCCTCCTGCTGGCTTTCTGACGCCTCTGCTGGGCCTCTGCTGGCTTTCTGACGCCTCTGCTGGGCCTCTGCTGGCTTTCTGACGCCTCTGCTGGGCCTCCGTCTGACGCCTCTGCTTGGGCCTCTGCCTGGCGCCTCTGACGCCTCTGCTTCAGGCCTCTGCTGCTTTCTGACGCCCCTCGGCTGGGCCTCTGCTGGCTCTCTGACGCCTCTGCTGGGTCTCGGGCCTGGGGTTGACGCCTCTGCTGTGCTTTGCTCTGACGCCTCTGCTGGGCCTCTGCTGGCTTTCTGACGCCT
>JAECXC010003147.1:0-14634 GCA_018152125.1 Drosophila dunni
CCTCTGCTGCTCTGACGCCTCTGGTGGGCCCCTCTGCTGACTCCACAGACGCCTCTGCTGGGCCTCTGCTGTTTCTGACGCCTCTGCTGGGCCTCTGCTGTTTCTGACCTTGCCTCTGCTTCTTAGTTTATCTGCTGACTCTGGAGCCTCTGGTGGGCCTCTGCTGGCTGTTCTGAGCGCGCCTCTCCAACTGGGCCTCTTGCTTTCAGCTCTGACCCGCCTCTGCTTCAGACCCTGCTGTCTTTCTGACGCCTCTGCTGGGACTCCTGCTGCTCTGACGCCTCTTAGCTCTGGGCCTCTTAGCTGACTCTGGGCCGCCTCTTAACTGGACCCCTGCTGTCTTTTCTGATCCCTTATCTGCTTCTGGTTTTCTGCTGTTTCTGAGGCAGCCTCTGCTGGGCCTCTGCTGGCTTTCTGACGCCTCTGCTGGGCCTCTGCTGCTTCTCTGGACGCCTCTGCTGGGCCCTGCTGGTAATCTCTGACCGCCTCTGCTGGCAGCCTCTGCTGACTCTGACGCCTCTGGTGGGCCTCTTGCTTTGACGTTCTGACGCCTCTGCTGGGCCTCTGCTGCAACTCTGACGCCTCTGCTGGGCCCCTGCTGTCTTTCTGACCCCTTACTGCTCTCTGGGGCCTCTGACGCCTCTGCCAGGGCCTCTGCTGCCTCTGACCGCCTCTGCTTCGGGCCTCTTAGCTGTTTTCTGAGCGCCTCTGGTGGGCCTCTGCTTTGGCGTTCTGACGCCCCTCTGCTGGGCCTCTGCTGACTCTGACGCCTCTGCTGGGCCCCTGCTTTGTCTTTCTGACCGCCTCTGCTTCAGAAATCTGACGCCTCTGCCGGGCCTCTGCTGGCTCTGACGCCTTTCTGGTGGGCCTCTGCTGTTTCTGACGCCTCTAGCTACGGGCCTCTGCTGCTCACAGGCCGCCTCTGCTTTGGGCCCCTGCTGATCTTTCTGGACGCCCCTCTGCTGGAAGCATACGGACGCCCCTCTGCCGAGGCCTCTGCTGGCCACTCTGAAACGCCTCTCTGCTTCCCCAGGCCTCTGCTGAGCTCTGACCGCCTCCTGCTGGGCCTCTGCTGACTCTGGGCCGCCTCTGCTGGGCCTCTGCTGACTTTCTGACGCCTCTGCGCTGTCTTTCTGGGCCGCCTCTGCTGGGCCCTGCTGGCTTTCTGACGCCTCTGCTGGGCCCTCTGACGCCTCTGCTGGGCCTCTGATCTGACGCCTCTGCTGAGGCCTCTGCTGACTTTCTGACGCCTCTGCTGACTTTCGACGCCTCTGCTTCGGGCCTCTGCTGTTTCACCTGGTGACGCCTCTTAGCTGGGCCTCTGCTGGAGCTCTGACGCCTCTGCTGGGCCTCTGCTGACTTTCTGACATTCTGGTGGGCCTGTGCTGGCGTTCTGACGCCTCTGCTGGGCCTCTGCTGGCTCTGACGCCTCTGCTGAATTTCTGCTGTCTTCTGACGCCTCTGCTGGGCCTCTGACGCCTCTGCCAGTCTGCTGGCCTTTCTGACGCCTCTGCTTCAGGCCTCTGCTGGCTTTCTAGAAGGCCTCCGCTGGGTTTCTGACGCCTATGCGGGCTTCTCTGACGCCTCTGGTGGGCCTCCGCTGGCTTTCTGAGCGCCTCTGCTGGGCCTCTGCTGACTTTCTGACCCTCTGCTGGATTTTTTGCCTCTGCTAGTACCTCCGACGCCTCTGCCGGGCCTCCGCTGGCTTTCTGGCCTCTGCTGGGCCCCTGCTGTATCTGTCGCCTCTGCTAAGTAAGCCTCTTCTCGCTGGTTCTCTGACGCCCCTCTGCTGGGCCTCTGCTAAGGCTTTCTGACCGCCTCTGCTGGGCCTCCGCTGGCTCTCTGAGCCTCTGCCCGGAGGCCTCTGCTGGCTTTCTGACGCCTCTGCTAGGCCTCTGCTGGCTTTCTGACGCCTCTTCTAGGCCTCTGCTGGCTTTCTGACGCCTCTGCTAGGCCTCTGAGTCTCTCTGACCTTCGCCTCCGCTGGCTCTCTGACGCCTCTTGCTGGGCCCTCTGCTTCGCTTTCTGTCGCCTCTGCTGGGTCTCCGCTGGCTCTGAGACGCCTCTGCTGGGCCTCCGCTGGCTCACTGGAGCGCCTCTGCTGGATTTCTGTTGTCTTTCTGACCGCCTCTGCTGGGAATCTGCTGACTTTCTGACGCCTCTGCTGGGCCTCCGCTGGCGCTCTGACGCCCCTCTGCTGGTCCCTGCTGTGCTCTCGACGCCGCTGGGCCCCTGCTGCTTTCTGACGCCTCTGCTGGTCTCTGCTGACTCTCTGACGCCACTCTGCCCAGGCCTCCGCTGGCACTCTGACGCCTCTGCTGGGCCTCCGCTGGACTTTCTGAGCGCCTCTGCTTCGTGGCCTCTGCTCTCTATCTTGCTAGGACCCTCTGACTGACGCCTCTGCTGGGCCCCCTGCTCGCCCTGCTGGGCCTTCCTGCTGGGCCTCCTGAGGCCTCTGCTGGGCCTCCGCTAGTTGTCCTGGAGCGCCTCTGCTGGACCCCTGCTGGCCTTTCTGACGCCTCTGCTGATTTGGCCTGCGCTGGTTCTCAGGCCTCTGACGCCTCTGCTGGCCTCTGCTGGCTTTCTGACGCCTCTGCTGGGCCTCTGCTGGCTCTGACGCCTCTGCTGGGCCTCTGCTGGCCCTGACGCCCTCTGCTGGCTTTTACTCTGACGCCTCTGCTGGCCTCCTGCTGGCTTTCTGACGCCTCTGCTGGGCCCTGCTGACTTTCGATCGCCTCTGCTGGGCCTCCGCTGCCTCTGAGCCTCTGCTGGGCCTCTGCGACTTTCTGACCCTCTGCTGGGCCTCTGCTGGCTTTCTGACGCCTCTGCTAGGCCTCTGCTGGCTTTCTGACGCCTCTGCTAGGCCTCTGCTGGCTTTCTGACGCCTCTGCTGGGCCCCTGCTGGCTTTCTGACGCCTCTGCTGGGCCTCTGCTGGCCTTTCTGACGCCTCTGCTGGGCCTCTGCTGACTTTCTGACGCCTCTGCTAGGCCTCTGCTGGCCTTTCTGACGCCTCTGCTGAGCCTCTGCTGGCTTTCTGACGCCTCTGCTGGGCCTCCTGCTGGCCTCTCTGACGCCTCTGCTGGGCCTCTGCTGGTTTTCTGACGCCTCTGCTGGGCCTCTGGCCTCTGCTGGGCCTCTGCTGGCCTTTGACGCCTCTGCTGGGCCTCTGCTGGCTTTCTGACGCCTCTGCTGGGCCTCTGCTGGCTTCTGACGCCTCTGCTGGCCTCCTGCTTTCTGACGCCTCTGCTGGGCCTCTGCTGGCTTTCTGACGCCTCTGCTGGGCCTCTGCTGGCTTCTGACGCCTCTGCTGGGCCTGCTGGCTTTCTGACGCCTCTGCTGGGCCTCTGCTGGCTCTGACGCCTCTGCTGGGCCTCTGCTGGCTCTGACGCTCTGCTGGGCCTCTGCGCCTCTGCTGGCCTCTGCTTTCTGACGCCTCTCTGCTGACGCCTCTGCTGGGCCTCTGCTGGGCTCTGACGCCTCTGCTGGGCCTCTGCTGGCTTTCTGACGCCTCTGCTGGGCCTCTGCTGGTTCTGACGCCTCTGCTGGGCCTCTGCTGGCTCTGACGCTTTCTGGCCTCTGCTGGTTCTGCGCCTCTGCTGGGCTTCTGCTGGCTCTCTGCCGCCTCTGCTGGCTCTCTGACGCCTCTGCTGGGCCTCTGCTGGCTTTCTGACGCCTCTGCTGGGCCTCTGCTGGTTTTCTGACGCCTCTGCTGGGCCTCTGCTGGCTCTCTGAAGCATCTCTGCTGGGCCTCTGCTGGCCTCTGACGCCTCTGCTGGGCCTCTGTGCCGCTGGCTTTCTGACGCCTCTGTTGGGCCCCTGCTGGCTTTCTGACGCCTCTGCTGGGCCTCTGCTGACGCCTCTGCTGGGCCTCTGCTGGCCTCTGACGCCTCTGCTGGCCTCTGACCTTTCTGGCCTCTCTGCTCGGGCCTCTGCTGCCTTCTGACGCCCTCTGCTGGGCCTCTGCCTTTTCTGACGCCTCTGCTGGCCTCTGACGCCTCTGCTGGCCTCTGCTGGCCTCTGCTGGCTCTGACGCCTCTGCTGGGCCCTCTGCTGGCTTTCCTGACGCCTCTGCTGGGCCTCTGCTTTTCTGACGCCTCTGCTGGGCCTCTGCTGGCTTTCTGACGCCTCTGCTGGGCCTCTGCTGGCTTTCTGACGCCTCTGCTGGGCCTCTGCTGGCTTTCTGACGCCTCTGCTGGGCCTCTGCTGGCTCTGACGCCTCTGCTGGGCCTCTGCTGGCTTCTGACGCCTCTGCTGGGCCTCTGCTGGCCTCTGACGCCTCTGCTAGGCCTCTGCTGGCTTTCTGACGCCTCTGCTGGGCCTCTGCTGGCTTTCTGACGCCTCTGCTGGGCCTCTGCTGGCTTTCTGACGCCTCTGCTGGGCCTCTGCTGGCTTTCTGACGCCTCTGCTGGGCCTCTGCTGGCTTTCTGACGCCTCTGCTGGGCCTCTGCTGGCTTTCTGACGCCTCTGCTGGGCCTCTGCTGGCTCTGACGCCTCTGCTGGGCCTCTGCTGGCTTTCTGACGCCTCTGATGGGCCTCTGCTTTTGGCCTCTGCTGGCTTTCTGACGCCTCTGCTGGGCCTCTGCTGGCTTTCTGACGCCTCTGCTAGGCCTCTGCTGGCTTTCTGACGCCTCTGCTGGGCCTCTGCTGGCTTTCTGACGCCTCTGCTGAGGCCTCTGCTGGCTTCTGGCCTCTGCTGACTCTGACGCCTCTGCTGGGCCTCTGCTGGCTTTCTGACGCCTCTGCTGGGCCTCTGCTGGCTTTCTGACGCCTCTGCTGGGCCTTCTGACGCCTCTGCTGGGCCTCTGCTGGTTTCTGACGCCTCTGCTGGGCCTCTGCTGGCTTTCTGACGCCTCTGCTGGGCCTCTGCTGGTTTTCTGACGCCTCTGCTGGGCCTCTGCTGCTCTGACGCCTCTGCTGGCCTCTCTGCTGGCTCTCTGACGCCTCTGCTGGGCCTCTGCTGGCTTTCTGACGCCTCTGCTGGGCCTCTGCTGGCTTTCTGACGCCTCTGCTGGGCCTCTGCTTTGGCCTCTGCTGGGCCTCTGCTGGCTTTCTGACGCCTCTGCTGGGCCTCTGCTGGCTTTCCTGACGCCTCTGCTGGGCCTCTGCTGGCTTTCTGACGCCTCTGCTGGGCCTCTGCTGGCTTTCTGACGCCTCTGCTGGGCCTCTGCTGACTTTCTGACGCCTCTGCTGGGCCTCTGCTGGCTTTCTGACGCCTCTGCTGGGCCTCTGCTGGCTTTCTGACGCCTCTGCTGGGCCTCTGCTGGCTTCTGACGCCTCTGATAGGCCTCTGCTGGCTTTCTGACGCCTCTGCTAGGCCTCTGCTGGCTTTCTGACGCCTCTGCTAGGCCTCTGCTGGCTTTCTGACGGCTCTGCTAGGCCTCTGCTGGGCTTCTGACGCCTCTGCTAGGCCTCTGCTGGCTTTATGACGCCTCTGCTAGGCCTCTGCTGGCTTTCTGACGCCTCTGCTAGGCCTCTTTCTGACGCCTCTGCTGGGCCTCTGCTGGGCTTTCTGAGCGCCTCTGCTGGGCCTCTGCTGCTTTCTGACGCCTCTGCTGGGCCTCTGCTGGCCTCTGATGCCTCTGTGGGCCTCTGCTGGCCTTTCTGACGCCTCTGCTGGGCCTCTGCTGTTCTGACGCCTCTGCTGGGCCTCTGCTGGCTTTCTGACGCCTCTGCTGGGCCTCTGCTGGCTTTCTGACGCCTCTGCTGGGCCTCTGCTGGCTTTCTGACGCCTCTGCTGGGCCTCTGCTGGCTCTGACGCCTCTGCTGGGCCTCTGCTGGCTTTCTGACGCCTCTGCTGGGCCTCTGCTGCTTTCTGACGCCTCTGCTGGGCCTCTGCTTGGCTTTCTGACGCCTCTGCTGGGCCTCTGCTGGCTTTCTGACGCCTCTGCTGGGCCTCTGCTGGCTTTCTGACGCCTCTGCTGGGCCTCTGCTGGCTTTCTGACGCCTCTGCTGGGCCTCTGCTGGCTTTCTGACGCCTCTGCTGGGCCTCTGCTGGCTTTCTGACGCCTCTGCTGGGCCTCTGCTGGCTTTCTGACGCCTCTGCTGGGCCTCTGCTGGCTTTCTGACGCCTCTGCTGGGCCTCTGCTGGTTTTCTGACGCCTCTGCTGGGCCTCTGCTGCTTTCTGACGCCTCTGCTGGGCCTCTGCTGGCTTTCTGACGCCTCTGCTGGGCCTCTGCTGACTTTCTGACGCCTCTGCTGGGCCTCTGCGCCTCTGACGCCTCTGCTGGGCTTGCCTCGCTGGGCCTCTGACGCCTCTGCTGGGCCTCTGCTGGCTTTCTGACGCCTCTGCTGGGCCTTGCTGGCTTTCTGACGCCTCTGCTGGGCCTCTGCTGTCTTCTCTGACGCCTCTGCTGGGCCTCTGCTGGCTCTCTGACGCCTCTGCTGGGCCTCTGCTGGCTTTCTGACGCCTCTGCTGGGCCTCTGCTGCTTCTGACGCCTCTGCTGGGCCTCTGCTGGCTTTCTGACGCCTCTGCTGGGCCTCTGCTGGCTTTCTGACGCCTCTGCTGGGCCTCTCTGACGCCTCTGCTGGGCCTCTGCTGGCTTTCTGACGCCTCTGCTGGGCCTCTGCTGGCTTCTGACTTTCTGACGCCTCTGCTGGGCCTCTGCTGGCTCTCTGACGCCTCTGCTGGGCCTCTGCTGGCTTTCTGACGCCTCTGCTGGGCCTTTGTTGGCTTTCTGACGCCTCTGCTTAGGCCTCTGCTGGCTTTCTGACGCCTCTGCTAGGCCTTTGCTGTTTCTGGACGCCTCTGCTGGGCCTCTGCTGCTTTCTGGACGCCTCTGCTGGGCTTCTGCGGCGACTGACGCCTCTGCTGGGCCTCTGCTGGCTTTCTGACGCCTCTGCTGGGCCTCTGTTGCTTTCTGACGCCTCTGCTGGGCCTCTGCTGGCTCTGACGCCTCTGCTGGGCCTCCTGCTGGCTCTGACGCCTCTGCTGGGAATCTGCTGCTCTTTCTGACGCCCTCTGCTGGGCCTCTGCTGGCTTCTGACGCCTCTGCTAGGCCTCTGCTGGCTTTCTGACGCCTCTGCTGGGCCTCTGCTGGCTTCTGACGCCTCTGCTGGGCCTCTGCTGGCTTTCTGACGCCTCTGCTGGTTTTTTTTGTTTCTGACGCCTCTGCTGGGCCTCTTTGTTTTCTGACGCCTCTGCTGGGCCTCTGCTGGCTTTCTGACGCCTCTGCTAGGCCTCTGCTGGCTTTCTGACGCCTCTGCTAGGCCTCTGCTGGCTTTCTGACGCCTCTGCTGGCTTTCTGACGCCTCTGCTAGGCCTTTGCTGGCTTTCTGACGCCTCTGGTAGGCCTCTGCTGGCTTTCTGACGCCTCTGCTAGGCCTCTGCTGGCTTTCTGACGCCTCTGCTAGGCCTCTGCTGGCTTTCTGACGCCTCTGCTAGGCCTCTGCTGGCTTTCTGACGCCTCTGCTAGGCCTCTGACGCCTCTGCTAGGCCTCTGCTGGCTTTCTGACGCCTCTGCTAGGCCTCTGACGCATCTGCTAGGCCTCTGCTGGCTTTCTGACGCCTCTGCTAGGCCTCTGCTGGCTTTCTGACGCCTCTGCTGGCCCTCTGACGCCTCTGCCAGGCCTCTGCTGGCTTTCTGACGCCTCTGCTAGGCCCCTGCTGGCTTTCTGACGCCTCTGCTAGGCCTCTGCTGGCTTTCTGACGCCTCTGCTAGGCCTCTGCTGGCTTTCTGACGCCTCTGCTAGGCCTCTGCTGGCTTTCTGACGCCTCTGCTAGGCCTCTGCTGGCTTTCTGACGCCTCTGATAGGCCTCTGCTGGCTTTCTGACGCCTCTGCTAGGCCTCTGCTGGCTCTCTGACGCCTCTGCTAGGCCTCTGCTGGCTTTCTGACGCCTCTGCTAGGCCTCTGCTGGCTTTCTGACGCCTCTGCTAGGCCTCTGCTGGCTTTCTGACGCCTCTGCTAGGCCTCTGCTGGCTTTCTGACGCCTCTGCTAGGCCTCTGCTGGCTTTCTGACGCCTCTGCTGGGCCTCTGACGCCTCTGCTGAGGCCTCTGCTGGCTTTCTGACGCCTCTGCTAGGCCTCTGCTGGCTTTCTGACGCCTCTGCTAGGCCTCTGCTGGCTTTCTGACGCCTCTGCTAGGCCTCTGCTGGGCTTTCTGACGCCTCTGCTGGGCCTGCTGCTTTCTGACGCCTCTGCTGGGCCTCTGCTGGCCTCTGACGCCTCTGCTAGGCCTCTGCTGGCTTTCTGACGCCTCTGCTGGGCCTCTGTGGCTTTCTGACGCCTCTGCTGGGCCTCTGCTGGCTTTCTGACGCCTCTAGGCCTCTGCTGGCTTTCTGACGCCTCTGCTAGGCCTCTGCTGGCTTCTGACGCCTCTGCTGGGCCTCTGCTGGCTTTCTGACGCCTCTGCTGGGCCTCTGCTGGCTTTCTGACGCCTCTGCTGGGCCTCTGCTCTTTTGACGCCTCTGCTGGGCCTCTGCTGTGCTTTCTGACGCCTCTGCTGGGCCTCTGCTGGCTTTCTGACGCCTCTGCTGGGCCTCTGCTGCTCTGACGCCTCTGCTAGGGCCTCTGCTGGCTTTCTGACGCCTCTGCTGGGCCTCTGCTGGCTTTCTACTCTGACGCCTCTGCTGGGCCTCTGCTGGCTTTCTGACGCCTCTGTGGCCTCTGCTGGCTTTCTGACGCCTCTGCTAGGCCTCTGCTGGCTTTCTGACGCCTCTGCTGGGCCTCTGCTGGCTTTCTGACGCCTCTGCTGGGCCTCTGCTGGCTTTCTGACGCCTCTGTGGGCCTCTGCTGGCTTTCTGACGCCTCTGCTGGGCCTCTGCTGGCTTTCTGACGCCTCTGCTGGGCCTCTGCTGGCTTTCTGACGCCTCTGCTGGGCCTCTGCTGGCTTTCTGACGCCTCTGCTGGGCCTCTGCTGGCTCTCTGACGCCTCTGCTAGGCCTCTGCTGGCTTCTGACGCCTCTGCTGGGCCTCTGCTGGCTTTCTGACGCCTCTGCTGGGCCTCTGCTGGCTTTCTGACGCCTCTGCTAGGCCTCTGCTGGCTTTCTGACGCCTCTGCTAGGCCTCTGCTGCTGGCTTTCTGACGCCTCTGCTAGGCCTCTGCTGGCTTTCTGACGCCTCTGCTAGGCCTCTGCTGGCTTTCTGACGCCTCTGCTAGGCCTCTGCTGGCTTTCTGACGCCTCTGCTGGGCCTCTGCTGGCTTTCTGACGCCTCTGCTAGGCCTCTGCTGGCTTTCTGACGCCTCTGCTGGGCCTCTGTCTCTGACGCCTCTGCTGGGCCTCTGCTGGCTTTCTGACGCCTCTGCTGGGCCTCTGCTGGCTTTCTGACGCCTCTGCTGGGCCTCTGCTGGCTTTCTGACGCCTCTGCTGGGCCTCTGCTGGCTTTCTGACGCCTCTGCTCAGGCCTCTGACTGCCTCTGCTGGGCCTCTGCTGGGCCTCTGACTCTGACGCCTCTGCTGGCCTGCTGGCTTTCTGACGCCTCTGCTGGGCCTCTGCTGGCTTTCTGACGCCTCTGCTGGTGCCTCTGCTGGCTCTCTGACGCCTCTGCTGGGCCTCTGCTGGCTTTCTGACGCCTCTGCTGGGCCTCTGCTGGCTTTCTGACGCCTCTGCTGGCTTTCTGGCCTCTGCTGGCTTCTCTGACGCCTCTGCTGGGCCTCTGCTCTGACGCCTCTGCTGGGCCTCTGCTGGCTTTCTGACGCCTCTGCTGGGCCTCTGCTGGCTTTCTGACGCCTCTGCTGGGCCTCTGCTGGCTTTCTGACGCCTCTGCTGGGCCTCTGCTGGCTTTCTGACGCCTCTGCTAGGCCTCTGCTTTCTGACGCCTCTGCTAGGCCTCTGCTGGCTTTCTGACGCCTCTGCTAGGCCCTTGCTGGCTTTCTGACGCCTCTGCTAGGCCTCTGCTGGCTTTCTGACGCCTCTGCTGGGCCTCTGCTGCCTCTGCTGACGCCTCTGCTGGCTTTCTGACGCCTCTGCTGGGCCTCTGCTGTTTCTGACGCCTCTGCTGGGCCTCTGCTGGCTTTTCTGACGCCTCTGCTGGGCCTCTGCTGGCTTTCTGACGCCTCTGCTGGGCCTCTGCTGGCTTTCTGACGCCTCTGCTAGGCCTCTGCTGGCTTTCTGACGCCTCTGCTGGGCCTCTGCTGGCTTTCTGACGCCTCTGCTAGGCCTCTGCTGGCTTTCTGACGCCTCTGCTAGGCCTCTGCTGGCTTTCTGACGCCTCTGCTAGGCCTCTGCTGGCTTTCTGACGCCTCTGCTGGCTTTCTGACGCCTCTGCTAGGCCTCTGCTGGCTTTCTGACGCCTCTGCTAGGCCTCTGCTGGCTTTCTGACGCCTCTGCTAGGCCTCTGCTGGCTTTCTGACGCCTCTGCTAGGCCTCTGCTGGCTTTCTGACGCCTCTGCTAGGCCTCTGACGCCTCTGCTAGGCCTCTGCTGGCTTTCTGACGCCTCTGCTAGGCCTCTGCTGGCTTTCTGACGCCTCTGCTAGGCCTCTGCTGGCTTTTTGACGCCTCTGCTAGGCCTCTGCTGGCTTTCTGACGCCTCTGCTAGGCCTCTGCTGGCTTTCTGACGCCTCTGCTAGGCCTCTGCTGGCTTTCTGACGCCTCTGCTAGGCCTCTGCTGGCTTCTGACGCCTCTGCTGGGCCTCTGCTGGCTTTCTGACGCCTCTGCTGGGCCTCTCTGACGCCTCTGCTGGGCCTCTGCTGGCTTTCTGACGCCTCTGCTGGGCCTCTGCTGGCTTTCTGACGCCTCTGCTGGGCCTCTGCTGGCTTTCTGACGCCTCTCTGCTGCTGGGCCTCTGCTGGCTTTCTGACGCCTCTGCTGGGCCTCTGCTGGCTTTTCTGACGCCTCTGCTGGGCCTCTGCTGGCTTTCTGACGCCTCTGCTGGGCCTCTGCTGGCTTTCTGACGCCTCTGCTGGGCCTCTGCTGGCTTTCTGACGCCTCTCTGCTGGGCCTCTGCTGGCTCTCTGACGCCTCTGCTAGGCCTCTGCTGGCTCTGACGCCTCTGCTGGGCCTCTGCTGGCTTTCTGACGCCTCTGCTGGGCCTCTGCTGGCTTTCTGACGCCTCTGCTGGGCCTCTGCTGGCTTTCTGACGCCTCTGCTGGGCCTCTGCTGCTGGCTCTGACGCCTCTGCTGGGCCTCTGCTGGGCTTCTGACGCCTCTGCTGGGCCTCTGCTGGCTTTCTGACGCCTCTGCTGGGCCTCTGCTGGCTTTCTGACGCCTCTGCTGGGCCTCTGCTGGCTTTCTGACGCCTCTGCTGGGCCTCTGCTGGCTTTCTGACGCCTCTGCTGGGCCTCTGCTGGCTTTCTGACGCCTCTGGGGCCTCTGCTGGCTTTCTGACGCCTCTGCTGGGCCTCTGCTGGCTTTCTGACGCCTCTGCTGGGCCTCTGCTGGCTTTCTGACGCCTCTGCTGGGCCTCTCTGACGCCTCTGCTGGGCCTCTGCTGGCTTTCTGACGCCTCTGCTGGGCCTCTGCTGGCTTTCTGACGCCTCTGCTAGGCCTCTGCTGGCTTTCTGACGCCTCTGCTAGGCCTCTGCTGGCTTTCTGACGCCTCTGCTGGGCCTCTGCTGGCTTTCTGACGCCTCTGCTGGGCCTCTGCTGGCTTTCTGACGCCTCTGCTGGGCCTCTGCTGGCTTTCTGACGCCTCTGCTAGGCCTCTGCTGGCTTTCTGACGCCTCTGCTGGGCCTCTGTGGCTTTCTGACGCCTCTGCTAGGCCTCTGCTGGCTTTCTGACGCCTCTGCTGGGCCTCTGCTGGCTTTCTGACGCCTCTGCTAGGCCTCTGCTGGCTTTCTGACGCCTCTGCTAGGCCTCTGCTGGCTTTCTGACGCCTCTGCTGGGCCTCTGCTGGCTTTCTGACGCCTCTGCTGGGCCTCTGCTGGCTTTCTGACGCCTCTGCTAGGCCTCTGCTGGCTTTCTGACGCCTCTGCTGGGCCTCTGCTGCTTCCTCTGACGCCTGTGCTAGGCCTCTGCTGGCTTTCTGACGCCTCTGCTGGGCCTCTGCTGGCTTTCTGACGCCTCTGCTAGGCCTCTGCTGGCTTTCTGACGCCTCTGCTAGGCCTCTGCTGGCTTTCTGACGCCTCTGCTGGGCCTCTGCTGGCTTTCTGACGCCTCTGCTAGGCCTCTGCTGGCTTTCTGACGCCTCTGCTAGGCCTCTTGGCTTCTCTGACGCCTCTGCTAGGCCTCTGCTGGCTTTCTGACGCCTCTGCTATGGCCTCTGCTGGCTTTCTGACGCCTCTGCTGGGCCTCTGCTGGCTTTCTGACGCCTCTGCTGGGCCTCTCTGACGCCTCTGCTAGGCCTCTGCTGGCTTTCTGACGCCTCTGCTAGGCCTCTGCTGGCTTTCTGACGCCTCTGCTGGGCCTCTGCTGGCTTTCTGACGCCTCTGCTAGGCCTCTGCTGGCTTTCTGACGCCTCTGCTGGGCCTCTGCTGGCTTTCTGACGCCTCTGCTAGGCCTCTGCTGGCTTTCTGACGCCTCTGCTAGGCCTCTGCTGGCTTTCTGACGCCTCTGCTAGGCCTCTGCTGGCTTTCTGACGCCTCTGCTGGGCCTCTGCTGGCTTTCTGACGCCTCTGCTAGGCCTCTGCTGGCTTTCTGACGCCTCTGCTAGGCCTCTGCTGGCTTCTCTGACGCCTCTGCTAGGCCTCTGCTGGCTTTCTGACGCCTCTGCTGGGCCTCTGCTGGCTTTCTGACGCCTCTGCTGGGCCTCTGCTGCCTTTCTGACGCCTCTGCTGGCCCCTGTTTTTCTGACGCCTCTGCTAGGCCTCTGCTGGCTTTCTGACGCCTCTGCTAGGCCTCTGCTGGCTTTCTGACGCCTCTGCTGGGCCTCTGCTGGCTTTCTGACGCCTCTGCTAGGCCTCTGCTGGCTTTCTGACGCCTCTGCTAGGCCTCTGCTGGCTTTCTGACGCCTCTGCTAGGCCTCTGCTGGCTTTCTGACGCCTCTGCTGGGCCTCTGCTGGCTTTCTGACGCCTCTGCTAGGCCTCTGCTGGCTTTCTGACGCCTCTGCTAGGCCTCTGCTGGCTTTCTGACGCCTCTGCTAGGCCTCTGCTGGCTTTCTGACGCCTCTGCTAGGCCTCTGCTGGCTTTCTGACGCCTCTGCTAGGCCTCTGACGCCTCTGCTAGGCCTCTGCTGGCTTTCTGACGCCTCTGCTAGGCCTCTGCTGGCTTTCTGACGCCTCTGCTAGGCCTCTGCTGGCTTTCTGACGCCTCTGCCAGGCCTCTGCTGGCTTTCTGACGCCTCTGCTAGGCCCCTGCTGGCTTTCTGACGCCTCTGCTAGGCCTCTGCTGGCTTTCTGACGCCTCTGCTAGGCCTCTGCTTTCTGACGCCTCTGCTAGGCCTCTGCTGGCTTTCTGACGCCTCTGCTAGGCCTCTGCTGGCTTTCTGACGCCTCTGCTGGGCCTCTGCTGGCTTTCTGACGCCTCTGCTAGGCCTGCTGGCTTCTGACGCCTTTCTGACGCCTCTGCTAGGCCTCTGCTGGCTTTCTGACGCCTCTGCTAGGCCTCTGCTGGCTTTCTGACGCCTCTGCTGGGCCTCTGACGCCTCTGCTAGGCCTCTGCTGGCTTTCTGACGCCTCTGCTAGGCCTCTGCTGGCTTTCTGACGCCTCTGCTAGGCCTCTGCTGGCTTTCTGACGCCTCTGCTAGGCCTCTGCTGGCTTTCTGACGCCTCTGCCAGGCCTCTGCTGGCTTTCTGACGCCTCTGCTAGGCCTCTGCTGGCTTTCTGACGCCTCTGCTAGGCCTCTGCTGGCTTTCTGACGCCTCTGCTAGGCCTCTGGGCCTCTGCTGGCTTTCTGACGCCTCTGCTAGGCCTCTGCTGGCTTTCTGACGCCTCTGCTAGGCCTCTGCTGGCTTTCTGACGCCTCTGCTAGGCCTCTGCTGGCTTTCTGACGCCTCTGCTAGGCCTCTGCTGGCTTTCTGACGCCTCTGCTAGGCCTCTGCTGGCTTTCTGACGCCTCTGCTAGGCCTCTGCTGGCTTTCTGACGCCTCTGCTAGGCCTCTGCTGGCTTTCTGACGCCTCTGCTAGGCCTCTGCTGCCTCTTCTGACGCCTCTGCTAGGCCTCTGCTGGCTTTCTGACGCCTCTGCTAGGCCTCTGCTGGCTTTCTGACGCCTCTGCTAGGCCTCTGCTGGCTTTCTGACGCCTCTGCTAGGCCTCTGCTGGCTTTCTGACGCCTCTGCTAGGCCTCTGCTGGCTTTCTGACGCCTCTGCCAGGCCTCTGCTGGCTTTCTGACGCCTCTGCTAGGCCTCTGCTGGCTTTCTGACGCCTCTGCTAGGCCTCTGACGCCTCTGCTAGGCCTCTGCTGGCTTTCTGACGCCTCTGCTAGGCCTCTGCTGGCTTTCTGACGCCTCTGCTAGGCCTCTGCTGGCCTTCTGACGCCTCTGCTAGGCCTCTGCTGGCTTTCTGACGCCTCTGCTAGGGCTCTGACGCCTCTGCTAGGCCTCTGCTTTCTGACGCCTTCTAGGCCTCTGCTGGCTTTCTGACG
Source organism: Drosophila dunni (assembly GCA_018152125.1). Lineage (NCBI taxonomy): Eukaryota > Metazoa > Arthropoda > Insecta > Diptera > Drosophilidae > Drosophila > Drosophila dunni. The sequence continues at coordinate 14,408 of JAECXC010003147.1, forward strand.
CCTCTGCTAGGCCTCTGCTGGCTTTCTGACGCCTCTGCTAGGCCTCTGCTGGCTTTCTGACGCCTCTGCTAGGCCTCTGCTGGCTTTCTGACGCCTCTGCTAGGCCTCTGACGCCTCTGCTAGGCCTCTGCTGGCTTTCTGACGCCTCTGGTAGGCCTCTGCTGGCTTTCTGACGCCTCTGCTGAGCTGCTAGGCCTCTGCTGGCTTTCTGACGCCCTCTGCTAGGC
>JAECXC010003149.1:0-15660 GCA_018152125.1 Drosophila dunni
AAAAAAAGTTGAAAAAAATTATAAATTGTCCAAATCATAATTATTTTGAAGTAGAGTCAATATAAATGGTATTCCAATTAAAAACCGGTTGAGTTTTCACAGAGAAAATCAAGATTAATGCTCTAAATGTGGTGATTCCAAAATATGGTCTAAAATCGTCTAGGACGCCTAGAAACGCCTAAAAATTGAAAAAATAAAAAAAAAAGTTGAAAAAAAATTTTAAATTGTCCAAATCATAATTATTTTGAAGTAAAGTCAATATAAATGGTATTCCAATTAAAAACCGGTTGAGTTTTAACAGAGAAAATCAAGATTAATGCTCTTAATGTGGTGATTCAAGGAAATAAGGTCCAAAATCGTCTAGGACGACTAGAAACGCCTAAAAATGAAAAAATTAAAAAAAAAAATTGTCTAAATCAAAATTTTGAAGTAGTGTCAAGATCTTAATGTATTTTGAAGTAGAGTCAAGATTAATGCTCTAAATGTGGTGATTCCAAAATAAGGTACAAAATCGTCTAGGACGCCTAGAAATTGTAAAAAAATTTTGTGTCCAAATCATAATTATTTTCAATTAAAAAACCGGTTGAGTTTTCACAGAGAAAATCAAGACTAATGCTCTTATAATGGTGATTCCAAATAATGTCTAAAATCGTCTAAGACGACTAGAAACGCCCTAAAAATGAAAAAAAAAAAAAAAAAAAAAGGTAAAAAAAATTTTAAATTGTCGAAATCATAATTATCTTGAAGTAGAGTCAAGATAAATGGTGATTCCAATTAAAAACCGGTTGAGTTTTCACAGAGAAAATCAAGTTTAATGCTCCATATGTGGTGATTCCAAATAAGGTCCAAAATCGTCTAAGACGACTAGATACGCCTAAAAATAAAAAACAAAAAAAAGAAAAAATTTTTTTAAATTGTCGAAATCATAATTATTTTTGAAGTAGACCCTATAAAAAGTGTTTTCCTTTTAAAACCGTTTTGTTTTTCAAAAAATCAAGATTAATGCTCTAAATGTGGTGATTCCAAAATAAGGTCCCAAAATCGTCTAGGACGCCTAGAAACGCCTAAAAATGAAAAAAAAAAAAAAGTTGAAAAAAATTTTAAATTGTCGAAATCATAATTATTTTGTATTTTGACAAAAAAAAAATGTGAAAAATTTTAAATTGTCGAAATCAAGATTAATGCTCTAAATGTGGTGATTCCAAAATGAGGTCTAAAATCGTCTAGGACGACTAGAAACGCCTAAAAAATGAAAAAAAAAAAAAAGTTGAAAAAAATTTTAAATTGTCGAAATCATAACTATTATGAAGTAGAGTCAATATAAATGGTATTTCAATTAAAAACCGGTTGAGTTTTCACAGAGAAAATCAAGATTAATGCCTCTAAATGTGGTGATTCCAAAATAAAGTCTAAAATCGTCTAGGACGACTAGAAACGCCTAAAAATGAAAAAACAAAAAAAGGTGAAAAAAATTATTGTAAATTGTCGAATCATAATTATTTTGAAGTAGAGTCAATATAAATGGTATTTCAATTAAAAATGGTTGAGTTTTCACAGAGAAAATCAAGATTAATGCTCTTAATGTGGTGATTTCAAAATAAGGTCTAAAATCGTCTAGGACGCCTAGAAACGCCTAAAAATGAAAAAATAAAAAAAAATTTGAAAAAAAATTATAAATTGTCGAAATCATAATTATTTTGAAGTAGAGTCAATATAAATGGTATTCCAATTAAAAACCGGTTGAGTTTTCACAGAGAAAATCAAGATTAATGCTCTAAATGTGGTGATTCCAAAATAAGGTCCAAAAACGCCTAGAAACGCCTAAAAATGAAAAAAATAAAAAAATAGTTAAAAAATTTTTTGAAATCATAATTATCTTGAAGTAGAGTCAAGATAAATGGTATTCCAATTAAAAACCGGTTGAGTTTTCACAGAAAAAATCAAGTTAAATGCTCCTTATGTGGTGATTCCAAATAAGGTCCAAAATCGTCTAGGACGCCTAGAAACGCCTAAAAATGAAAAAAAAAAAAAAGTTAAAAAAAATTATAAATTTTCCAAATCATAATTATTTTGAAGTAGAGTTAATATAAATGGTATTCCAATTAAAAACCGGTTGAGTTTTCACAGAGAAAATCAAGATTAATGCTCTAAATGTGGTGATTCCAAAATAAGGTCCAAAATCGTCTAGGACGATCTAGAAACGCCTAAAAAAAAAAAAAAAAAAAAAGTTAAAGAAAAATTTAAATTGTCCAAATCATAATTATTTTGAAGTAGAGACAATATAAATATTATTCCAATTAAAAACCGGTTGAGTTTTCACAGAGAAAATAAAGACTAATGCTCTTAATGTGGTGATTCAAAAATAAGGTCTAAAATCGTCTGGGACGACTAGAAACGCCTAAAAAATGAAAAATAAAAAAAGTTAAAAAAAATTATAAATTGTCCAAATCATAATTATTTTGAAGTAGAGTCAATATAAATGGTATTTCAATTAACAACCGGTTGAGTTTTCACAGAGAAAATCAAGATTAATGCTCTAAATATGGTGATTCCAAATTAAGGTCCAAAATCGTTTAGGACGCCTAGAAACGCCTAAAAATGAAAAAACAAAAAAAAGGTGAAAAAAAATTGTAAATTGTCGAAATCATAATTATTTTGAAGTAGAGTCAATATAAATGGTATTTCAATTAAAAATGGTTGAGTTTTCACAGAGAAAATCAAGATTAATGCTCTTAATGTGGTGATTTCAAAATAAGGTCTAAAATCGTCTAGGACGACTAGAAACGCCTAAAAATGAAAAAAAAAAAAAAATTTGAAAAAAAATTATAAATTGTCCAAATCATAATTATTTTGAAGTAGAGTCAATATAAATGGTATTCCAATTAAAAATCGGTTGAGTTTTCACAGAGAAAATCAAGATTAATGCTCTAAATGTGGTGATTCCAAAATAAGGTCCAAAATCGTCTAGAACGCCTAGAAACGCCTAAAAATGAAAAAATAAAAAAAGTTAAAAAAAATTTTAAATTGTCGAAATCATAATTATTTTGAAGTAGAGTCAAGATAAATGGTATTCCAATTAAAAACCGGTTGAGTTTTCACAGAGAAAATCAAGATTAATGCTCTTAATGTGGTGATTCCAAAATAAGGTCCAAAATCGTCTACGACGACTAGAAACGCCAAAAAATGAAAAAATAAAAAAAGTTGAAAAAAATTTTAAATTGTCGAAATCATAATTATTTTGAAGTAGAGTCAAGATTAATGCTCTAAATGTGGTGATTCCAAAATAAGGTCCAAAATCGTCTAGGACGACTAGAAACGCCTAAAAATGAAAAAATAAAAAAAGTTAAAAAAAATTTTAAATTTTCCAAATCATAATTATTTTGAAGTAGAGTTAATATAAATGGTATTCCAATTAAAAACCGGTTGAGTTTTCACAGAGAAAATCAAGATTAATGCTCTAAATGTGGTGATTCCAAAATAAGGTCAAAAATCGTCTAGAACGACTAGAAACGCCTTAAAATGGAAAAACAAAAAAAATTATTTTGAAGTAGAGTTAATATAAATGGTATTCCAATTAAAAATCGGTTGAGTTTTCACAGAGAAAATCAAGATTAATGCTCTAAATGTGGTGATTCCAAAATAAGGTCCAAAATCGTCTAGGACGACTAGAAACGCCTAAAAATGAAAAAATAAAAAAAGTTGAAAAAAATTTTAAATTTTCCAAATCATAATTATTTTGAAGTAGAGTTAATATAAATGGTATTCCAATTAAAAACCGGTTGAGTTTTCACAGAGAAAATCAAGATTAATGCTCTAAATGTGGTGATTCCAAAATAAGGTCTAAAATCGTCTAGGACGACTAGAAACGCCAAAAAATGAAAAAAATAAAAAAAGTTGAAAAAAAATTTTTAAATTGTCGAAATCAAGATTAATGCTCTAAATGTGGTGATTCCAAAATAAGGTCTAAAATCGTCTAGGACGACTAGAAACGCCTAAAAATGAAAAAATAAAAAAAGTTGAAAAAAATTTTAAGTTGTGGAAATCATAATTATTTTGAAGTAGAGTCAATATAAATGGTATTTCAATTAAAAATGGTTGAGTTTTCACAGAGAAAATCAAGATTAATGCTCTAAATGTGGTGATTCCAAAATAAGGTCTAAAATCGTCTAGGACGACTAGAAACGCCTAAAAATGACAAAATAAAAATAGTAGAAAAAAAAATTTTAAATTGTCGAAATCATAATTATTTTGAAGTAGAGTCAATATAAATGGTATTCCAATTAAAAACCGGTTGAGTTTTCACAGAGAAAATCAAGATTAATGCTCTTAATGTGGTGATTTCAAAATAAGGTCTAAAATCGTCTAGGACGCCTTGAAACGCCTAAAAAATGGAAAATATAAAAAAAGTTAAAAAAAAAAAATTTGAAATTGTTGAAATCATAATTATTTTGAAAAAACAAAAAAAAATGTGAAAAAAAATTTTAAATTGTCGAAATCAAGATTAATGCTCTAAATGTGGTGATTCCAAAATAAGGTCAAAAATCGTCTAGGACGACTAGAAACGCCTAAAAATGAAAAAAAATAAAAAAAGTTGAAAAAAAATTATAAATTGTCCAAATCATAATTATTTTGAAGTAGAGTCAAGATTAATGCTCTAAATGTGGAGATTCCAAAATAAGGTACAAAATCGTCTAGGACGCCTAGAAACGCCTAAAAATGAACAAATAAAAAAAGTTGAAAAAAAATTATAAATTGTCCAAATCATAATTATTTTGAAGTAGAGACAATATAAATATTATTCCAATTAAAAACCGGTTGAGTTTTCACAGAGAAAATCAAGACTAATGCTCTAAGTGCGGTGATTCCAAAATAAGGTCTAAAATCGTCTAGGACGACTAGAAACGCCTAAAAATGAAAAAAATAAAAAAAAAATTAGAAATTTTCCAAATCATAATTATTTTGAAGTAGAGTTAATATAAATGGTATTCCAATTAAAAACCGGTTGAGTTTTCACAGAAAAAATCAAGTTTAATGCTCCTTATGTGGTGATTCCAAATAAGGTCCAAAATCGTCTAGGACGACTAGATACGCCTAAAAATAAAAAACAAAAAAAAGGTGAAAAAAATTTTAAATTGTCGAAATCATTATTATTTTAAAGTAGAGTCAATATAAATGGTATTCCAATTAAAAACCGGTTGAGTTTTCACAGAGAAAATCAAGATTAATGCTCTAAATGTGGTGATTCCAATATAAGGTATAAAATCGTTTAGGACGACTAGAAACGCCTAAAAATGAAAAAATAAAAAAAGTTGAAAAAAAATTTTAAATTGTCGAAATCATAATTATTTTGAAAAAACAAAAAAAAATGTGAAAAAAATTTTAAATTGTCGAACTCAAGATTAATGCTCTAAATGTGGTGATTACAAAATGAGGTCTAAAATCGTCTAGGACGACGAGAAACGCCTAAAAAATGAAAAAATAAAAAAAAGTTGAAAAAAAAATTTTAAATTGTTGAAATCAAGATTAATGCTCTAAATGTGGTGATTCCAAAATAAGGTCTAAAATCGTCTAGGACGACTAGAAACGCCTAAAAATGAAAAAATAAAATAAGTTAAAAAAAAATTATAAATTGTCGAAATCATAATTATTTTGAAGTAGAGTCAATATAAATGGTATTTCAATTAAAAATCGGTTGAGTTTTCACAGACAAAATCAAGATTAATGCTCTTAATGTGGTGATTCCAAAATAAGGTCCAAAATCGTCTAGGACGACTAGAAACGCCTAAAAATGAAAAAAAAAAAAAAAAAAAAGTTTAAAAAAAATTAGAAATTGTCCAAATCATAATTATTTTGAAGTAGAGTCAAGATTAATGCTCTAAATGTGGTGATTCCAAAATAAGGTACAAAATCGTCTAGGACGCCTAGAAACGCCTAAAAATGAACAAATAAAAAAAGTTGAAAAAAAATTATAAATTGTCCAAATCATAATTATTTTGAAGTAGAGACAATATAAATATTATTCCAATTAAAAACCGGTTGAGTTTTCACAGAGAAAATCAAGACTAATGCTCTAAACGTGGTGATTCCAAAATAATGTCTAAAATCGCCTAGGACGACTAGAAACGCCTAAAAATGAAAAAAATAAAAAAAGTTAAAAAAAAATTATAAATTTTCCAAATCATAATTATTTTGAAGTAGAGTCAATATAAATGGTATTCCAATTAAAAACCGGTTGAGTTTTCACAGAAAAAATCAAGTTTAATGCTCCTTATGTGGTGATTCCAAATAAGGTCCAAAATCGTCTAGGACGCCTTGAAACGCATAAAAATGAAAAAAAAAAAAAAAGTTGAAAAAAAATTTTAAATTGTCCAAATCATAATTATTTTGAAGTAGAGTCAATATAAATAGTTTTTCAATTAAATACCGGTTGAGTTTTCACAGAGAAAATCAAGATTAATGCTCTAAATAAGGTGATTATAAATTAAGGTCTAAAATCGTCTAGGACGACTAGAAACGCCTAAAAATTACAAAATAAAAAAAAGTAGAAAAAAAAATTTTAAATTGTCGAAATCATAATTATTTTGAAGTAAAGTCAATATAAATGGTATTCCAATTAAAAACCGGTTGAGTTTTCACAGAGAAAATCAAGATTAATGCTCTTAATGTGGTGATTCCAAAATAAGGTCTAAAATCGTCTAGGACGACTAGAAACGCCTAAAAATGAAAAAATAATAAAAGTTGAAAAAAAATTATAAATTGTCCAAATCATAATTATTTTGAAGTAGAGTCAATATAAATGGTATTCCAATTAAAAACCGGTTGAGTTTTCACAGAGAAAATCAAGATTAATGCTCTAAATGTGGTGATTCCAAAATAAGGTCCAAAATCGTCTAGGACGCCTAGAAACGCCTAAAAATGAAAAAAATAAAAAAAGTTGAAAAAAAATTTTAAATTGTCGAAATCATAATTATTTTGAAGTAGAGTCAATATAAATGGTATTCCAATTAAAAACCGGTTGAGTTTTAACAGAGAAAATCAAGATTAATGCTCTTAATGTGGTGATTCCAAAATAAGGTCCAAAATCGTCTAGGACGACTAGAAACGCCTAAAAATGAAAAAAAAAATAAAAAAAGTTGAAAAAAAATTAGAAATTGTCCAAATCATAATTATTTTGAAGTAGAGTCAAGATTAATGCTCTAAATGTGGTGATTCCAAAATAAGGTACAAAATCGTCTAGGACGCCTAGAAACGCCTAAAAATGAACAAATAAAATAAGTTGAAAAAAAATTATAAATTGTCCAAATCATAATTATTTTGAAGTAGAGACAATATAAATATTATTCCAATTAAAAACCGGTTGAGTTTTCACAGAGAAAATCAAGACTAATGCTCTAAATTTGGTGATTCCAAAATAATGTCTAAAATCGTCTAGGACGACTAGAAACGCCTAAAAATGAAAAAATAAAAAAAGTTAAAAAAAAATTATAAATTTTCCAAATCATAATTATTTTGAAGTAGAGTCAATGTAAATGGTATTCCAATTAAAAACCGGTTGAGTTTTCACAGAGAAAATCAAGTTTAATGCTTCTTATGTGGTGATTCCAAATAAGGTCCAAAATCGTCTAAGACGACTAGATACGCCTAAAAACAAAAAACAAAAAAAAGGTGAAAAAAATTTTAAATTGTCGAAATCATAATTATTTTGAAGTAGAGTCAATATAAATGGTATTCCAATTAAAAACCGGTTGAGTTTTCACAGAGAAAATCAAGATTAATGCTCTTAATGTGGTGATTCCAAAATAAGGTCCAAAACCGTCTAGGACGCCTAGAAACGCCAAAAAATGAACAAATAAAATAAGTTGAAAAAAAATTTTAAATTGTCGAAATCATAATTATTTTGAAAAAACAAAAAAAATGTTTGAAAAAAATTTTAAATTGTCGAAATCAAGATTAATGCTCTAAATGTGGTGATTCCAAAATGAGGTCTAAAATCGTCTAGGACGACTAAAAACGCCTAAAAATGAAAAAATAAAAAAAGTTTAAAAAAAATTTTAAATTGTCCAAATCATAATTATTATGAAGTAGAGTCAATATAAATGGTATTTCAATTAAAAACCGGTTGAGTTTTCACAGAGAAAATCAAGATTAATGCTCTAAATGTGGTGATTCCAAAATAAGGTCTAAAATCGTCTAGGACGACTAGAAACGCCTAAAAATGAAAAAAAATTAAAAAAAGTTGAAAAAAAATTTTAAATTGTCGAAATCAAGATTAATGCTCTAAATGTGGTGATTTCAAAATAAGGTCTAAAATCGTCTAGGACGCCTAGAAACGCCTTAAAAATGAAATAATAAAAAAAGTTGAAAAAAAATTATAAATTGTCGAAATCATAATTATTTTGAAGTAGAGTCAATATAAATGGTATTTCAATTAAAAACCGGTTGAGTTTTCACAGAGAAAATCAAGATTAATGCTCTAAATAAGGTGATTATAAATTAAGGTCCAAAATCGTCTTAGACGACTAGAAACGCCTAAAAATGACAAAATAAAAAAAGTAGAAAAAAATTTTAAATTGTCGAAATCATAATTATTTTGAAGTAAAGTCAATATAAATGGTATTCCAATTAAAAACCGGTTGAGTTTTCACAGAGAAAATCTTTATTAATGATCTTAATGTGGTCATTCAAAAATAAGGTCTAAAATCGTCTGGGACGACTAGAAACGCCTAAAAATGAAAAAAATAAAAAAAGTTAAAAAAAAATTATAAATTGTCCAAATCATAATTATTTTGAAGTAGAGTCAATATAAATGGTATTTCAATTAAAAACCGGTTGAGTTTTCACAGAGAAAATCAAGATTAATGCTCTAAATATGGTGATTCCAAATTAAGGTCCAAAATCGTCTAGGACGCCTAGAAACGCCTAAAAATGAAAAAACAAAAAAAAGGTGAAAAAAAATTTTAAATTGTCGAAATCATAATTATTTTGAAGTAGAGTCAATATAAATGGTATTTCAATTAAAAATGGTTGAGTTTTCACAGAGAAAATCAAGATTAATGCTCTTAATGTGGTGATTTCAAAATAAGGTCTAAAATCGTCTAGGACGACTAGAAACGCCTAAAAATGAAAAAAATAAAAAAAGTTGAAAAAAAATTATAAATTGTCCAAATCATAATTATTTTGAAGTAGAGTCAATATAAATGGTATTCCAATTAAAAACCGGTTGAGTTTTCACAGAGAAAATCAAGATTAACGCTCTAAATGTGGTGATTCCAAAATAAGGTCCAAAATCGTCTAGGACGCCTAGAAACGCCTAAAAATGAACAAATAAAATAAGTTGAAAAAAAATTTTAAATTGTCGAAATCATAATTATTTTGAAAAAAAAAAAAAAATGTGAAAAAAATTTTAAATTGTCGAAATCAAGATTAATGCTCTAAATGTGGTGATTCCAAAATGAGGTCCAAAATCGTCTAGGACGACTAGAAACGCCTAAAAATGAAAAAAAAAAAAAGTTAAAAAAAAATTATAAATTTTCCAAATCATAATTATTTTGAAGTAGAGTCAATATAAATGGTATTCCAATTAAAAACCGGTTGAGTTTTCACAGAGAAAATCAAGTTTAATGCTCCTTATGTGGTGATTCCAAATAAGGTCCAAAATCGTCTAAGACGACTAGATACGCCTAAAAATAAAAAACAAAAAAAGGTGAAAAAAATTTTAAATTGTCGAAATCATAATTATTTTGAAGTAGAGTCAATATAAATGGTATTCCAATTAAAAACCGGTTGAGTTTTCACAAAGAAAATCAAGATTAATGCTCTAAATGTGGTGATTCCAAAATAAGGTCCAAAATCGTCTAGGACGCCTAGAAACGCCTAAAAATGAACAAATAAAAAAAGTTGAAAAAAATTTTAAATTGTCGAAATCATAATTATTTTGAAGTAGAGTCAATATAAATGGTATTCCAATTAAAAACCGGTTGAGTTTTAACAGAGAAAATCAAGATTAATGCTCTTAATGTGGTGATTCCAAAATAAGGTCCAAAATCGTCTAGGACGACTAGAAACGCCTAAAAATGAAAAAAAAAAAAAAAAGTTGAAAAAAAATTATAAATTGTCCAAATCATAATTATTTTGAAGTAGAGTCAAGATTAATGCACTAAATGTGGTGATTCCAAAATAAGGTACAAAATCGTCTAGGACGCCTAGAAACGCCTAAAAATGAACAAATAAAAAAAGTTGAAAAAAAATTATAAATTGTCCAAATCATAATTATTTTGAAGTAGAGTCAAGATTAATGCACTAAATGTGGTGATTCCAAAATAAGGTCCAAAATCGTCTAGGACGACTAGAAACGCCTAAAAATGAAAAAATAAAAAAAGTTGAAAAAAAATTATAAATTGTCCAAATCATAATTATTTTGAAGTAGAGACAATATAAATATTATTCCAATTAAAAATGGTTGAGTTTTCACAGAGAAAATCAAGACTAATACTCTAAATGTGGTGATTCCAAAATAATGTCTAAAATCGTCTAGGACGACTAGAAACGCCTAAAAATGAAAAAATAAAAAAAAGTTAAAAAAAAATTAGAAATTGTCCAAATCATAATTATTTTGAAGTAGAGTCAATATAAATGGTATTCCAATTAAAAACCGGTTGAGTTTTCACAGAGAAAATCAAGTTTAATGCTCCTTATGTGGTGATTCCAAATAAGGTCCAAAATCGTCTGAGACGACTAGATACGCCTAAAAATAAAAAAAAAAAAAGTTGAAAAAAATTTTAAATTGTCGAAATCATAATTATTTTGAAGTAGAGTCAATATAAATGGTATTCCAATTAAAAACCGGTTGAGTTTTCACATAGAAAATCAAGATTAATGCTCTAAATGTGGTGATTCCAAAATAAGGTCTAAAATCGTCTGGGACGACTAGAAACGCCTAAAAATGAAAAAAATAAAAAAAAGTTGAAAAAAATTTTTAAATTGTCGAAATCAAGATTAATGCTCTAAATGTGGTGATTCCAAAATGACGTCTAAAATCGTCTAGGACGACTAGAAACGCCTAAAAATGAAAAAAAAAAAAAAAAGTTGAAAAAAAATTTTAAATTGTCGAAATCATAATTATTATGAAGTAGAGTCAATATAAATGGTATTTCAATTAAAAACCGGTTGAGTTTTCACAGAGAAAATCAAGATTAATGCTCTAAATGTGGTGATTCCAAAATAAGGTCTAAAATCGTCTAGGACGACTAGAAACGCCTAAAAATGAAAAAAATAAAAAAAGTTGAAAAAAATTTTTAAATTGTCGAAATCAAGATTAATGCTCTAAATGTGGTGATTCCAAAATAAGGTCTAAAATCGTCTAGGACGACTAGAAACGCCTAAAAATGAAAAAATAAAAAAATATGAAAAAAAATTTTAAGTTGTGGAAATCATAATTATTTTGAAGTAGAGTCAATATAAATGGTATTTCAATTAAAAATGGTTGAGTTTTCACAGAGAAAATCAAGATTAATGCTCTAAATGTGGTGATTCCAAAATAAGGTCTAAAATCGTCTAGGACGACTAGAAACGCCTAAAAATGACAAAATAAAAAAAGTAGAAAAAAAATTTTAAATTGTCGAAATCATAATTATTTTGAAGCAGAGTCAATATAAATGGTATTCCAATTAAAAACCGGTTGAGTTTTCACAGAGATAATCAAGATTAATGCTCTTAATGTGGTGATTTCAAAATAAGGTCTAAAATCGTCTAGGACGCCTTAAAACGCCTAAAAATGAAAAAATAAAAAAAGTTAAAAAAAAAAAATTTGAAATTGTCGAAATCATAATGATTTTGAAAAAACAAAAAAAAATGTGAAAAAAATTTTAAATTGTCGAAATCAAGATTAATGCTCTAAATGTGGTGATTCCAAAATGAGGTCTAAAATCGTCTAGGACGACTAGAAACGCCTAAAAATGAAAAAAAAAAAAAAGTTGAAAAAAATTATAAATTGTCCAAATCATAATTATTTTGAAGTAGAGACAATATAAATATTATTCCAATTAAAAACCGGTTGAGTTTTCACAGAGAAAATCAAGACTAATGCTCTAAATGTGGTGATTCCAAAATAAGGTCTAAAATCGTCTAGGACGACTAGAAACGCCTAAAAATGAAAAAATAAAAAAAGTTAAAAAAAATTATAAATTGTCCAAATCATAATTATTTTGAAGTAGAGACAATATAAATATTATTCCAATTAAAAACCGGTTGAGTTTTCACAGAGAAAATCAAGACTAATGCTCTAAATGTGGTGATTCCAAAATAAGGTCTAAAATCGTCTAGGACGACTAGAAACGCCTAAAAATGAAAAAATAAAAAAAGTTAAAAAAAAATTATAAATTTTCCAAATCATAATTATTTTGAAGTAGAGTTAATATAAATGGTATTCCAATTAAAAACCGGTTGAGTTTTCACAGAAAAAATCAAGTTTAATGCTCCTTATGTGGTGATTCCAAATAAGGTCCAAAATCGTCTAGGACGACTAGATACGCCTAAAAATAAAAAAAAAAAAAAAGGTGAAAAAAAATTTTAAATTGTCGAAATCATTATTATTTTAAAGTAGAGTCAATATAAATGGTATTCCAATTAAAAACCGGTTGAGTTTTCACAGAGAAAATCAAGATTAATGCTCTTAATGTGGTGATTCCAAAATAAGGTATAAAATCGTCTAGGACGACTAGAAACGCCTAAAAATGAAAAAATAAAAAAAGTTGAAAAAAAATTTTAAATTGTCGAAATCATAATTATTTTGAAAAAACAAAAAAAATGTGAAAAAAATTTGAAATTGTCGAACTCAAGATTAATGCTCTAAATGTGGTGATTCCAAAATGAGGTCTAAAATCGTCTAGGACGACTAGAAACGCCTAAAAATGAAAAAATAAAAAAAGTTGAAAAAAAATTTTAAATTGTCGAAATCATAATTATTATGAAGTAGAGTCAATATAAATGGTATTTCAATTAAAAACCGGTTGAGTTTTCACAGAGAAAATCAAGATTAATGCTCTTAATGTGGTGATTCCAAAATAAGGTCTAAAATCGTCTAGGACGACAAGAAACGCCTAAAAATGAAAAAAAAAAAAAAGTTGAAAAAAATTTTAAATTGTTGAAATCAAGATTAATGCTCTAAATGTGGTGATTCCAAAATGAGGTCTAAAATCGTCTAGGACGACTAGAAACGCCTAAAAATGAAAAAAATAAAATAAGTTAAAAAAAAAATTATAAATTGTCCAAATCATAATTATTTTGAAGTAGAGTCAATATAAATGGTATTTCAATTAAAAATCGGTTGAGTTTTCACAGACAAAATCAAGATTAATGCTCTTAATGTGGTGATTCCAAAATAAGGTCTAAAATCGTCTAGGACGACTAGAAACGCCTAAAAATGAAAAAAATAAAAAAAGTTGAAAAAAATTTTAAATTGTCGAAATCGAGATTAATGCTCTAAATGTGGTGTTTCCAAAATAAGGTCTAAAATCGTCTAGGACGACTAAAAACGCCTAAAAATGAAAAAATAAAAAAATTTGGAAAAAAATTATAAATTGTTCAAATCATAATTATTTTGAAGTAGAGTCAATATAAATGGTATTTCAATTAAAAACCGGTTGAGTTTTCACAGAGAAAATCAAGATTAATGCTCTTAATGTGGTGATTCCAAAATAAGGTCTAAAATCGTCTAGGACGACTAGAAACGCCTAAAAATGAAAAAATAAAAAAGTTGAAAAAAAATTTTAAATTGTCGAAATCATTATTATTTTAAAGTAGAGTCAATATAAATGGTATTCCAATTAAAAACCGGTTGAGTTTTCACAGAGAAAATCAAGATTAATGCTCTTAATGTGGTGATTCCAAAATAAGGTATAAAATCGTCTAGGACGACTAGAAACGCCTAAAAATGAAAAAAATAAAAAAAGTTGAAAAAAAATTTTAAATTGTTGAAATCAAGATTAATGCTCTAAATGTGGTGATTCCAAAATGAGGTCTAAAATCGTCTACGACGACTAGAAACGCCTAAAAATGAAAAAATAAAATAAGTTAAAAAAAAATTATAAATTGTCCAAATCATAATTATTTTGAAGTAGAGTCAATATAAATGGTATTTCAATTAAAAATCGGTTGAGTTTTCACAGACAAAATCAAGATTAATGCTCTTAATGTGGTGATTCCAAAATAAGGTCTAAAATCGTCTAGGACGACTAGAAACGCCTAAAAATGAAAAAATAAAAAAAGTTGAAAAAAAATTTTAAATTGTCGAAATCGAGATTAATGCTCTAAATGTGGTGTTTCCAAAATAAGGTCTAAAATCGTCTAGGACGACTAAAAACGCCTAAAAATGAAAAAATAAAAAAAATTTGGAAAAAAATTATAAATTGTTCAAATCATAATTATTTTGAAGTAGAGTCAATATAAATGGTATTCCAATTAAAAACCGGTTGAGTTATCACAGAAAAAGTCAAGATTAATGCTCTAAATGTGGTGATTCCAAAATAAGGTGTAAAATCGTTTAGGACGACTAGAAACGCCCAAAAATGAAAAAATTAAAAAAGTTGAAAAAAAAATTATAAATTGTTCAAATCATAATTATTTTGAAGCAGAGTCAATATAAATGGTATTCCAATTAAAAATCGGTTGAGTTTTCACAGAGATAATCAAGATTAATGCTCTTAATGTGGTGATTCCAAAATAAGGTCTAAAATCGTATAGGACTACTAGAAACGCATAAAAATGAAAAAAATAAAAAAAAGTTGAAAAAAAAATTTTAAATTGTCGAAATCAAGATTAATGCTATTAATGTGGTGATTCCAAAATAAGGTCTAAAATTGTCTAGGACGACTAGAAACGTCTTAAAATGAAAAAAAAAAAAAAGTTGAAAAATAATTTTTTTTAAATTGTCGAATCATAATTATTTTGAAGTAGAGTCAATATAAATGGTATTTCAATTAAAAACCGGTTGAGTTTTTACAAAGAAAATCAAGATTATAGCTCTAAATGTGGTGATTCCAAAATAAGGTCCAAAATCGTCTAGGACGCCTTGAAACGCCTAAAACGAAATAATAAAAAGTTGAAAAAAAATTATTTAAATTGTCGAAATCATAATTATTTTGAAGTAAAGTCAAATATAAATCGGGTGTGCCTTCAAAAGAAAAACTCAAGGTTAATGCTTTAAATGGTGGTGATGCCAAAAATAAGGTCCAAAATCGTCTAGGACGCCTAGAAAACGCCTAAAAATGAAAAAACAAAAAAAAGGTGAAAAAAATTTTAAATTGTCGAAATCATAATTATTTTGAAGTAGAGTCAATATAAATGGTATTTCAATTAAAAACCGGTTGAGTTTTCACAGAGAAAATCAAGATTAATGCTCTAAATGTGGTGATGTGGTGGTCCAAAATAAGGTCTAAAATCGTCTAGGACGACTAGAAACGCCTAAAAAAATGACAAAATAAAAATAGTAGAAAAAAATTTTAAATTGTCCGAAATCATAATTATAAAAAAAATTTGAAGCCAGAATCGTATAAATGGTATATCAAATTAAATATCGGTTGAGTTTTCACAGAAAAAATCAAGATTAATGCCCAAATGTGAGACGGGTTAAATCGTCTAGAGAGAAACGCTAAATTAAAAAAA